>APFE030617207.1:55784-79741 GCA_000404065.3 Pinus taeda | reverse complement strand
AAGGAAGATTACTGTCCTGTGAGACAACCTTAGAGAAGGATGAACCCTGCATTGAAAAATGTTGTTAAAGAAGAACTTCAAAAATTACTAGATGTAGGTTTTACTTACCCCATTTCAGATAGCCAATGGGTTTTCCCATTAGTAATGGTCCCCAAGAAAAATGGTAAATGGTGGATATGCGTGGATTATAGAGAATTAAATAAGGCAGTGCAGAAAGACCATTTTCCTTTACCATTTATTGACCAAGTTCTCGACACATTAGCTGGAAAAAAGTTTTTCTCCTTCCTAGATGGATTTAGTGGGTATAACCAGATCCAGATAGCTCCTGAAGATCACGACAAAACTACTTTCACATGCCCCTAGGGAACATTTGCATACTGAGTCCTTTCTTTTGGCCTATGAAATGCACCTGCAACGTTCCAGAGGGTAATTTTGGGGATCTTCTCTTATTTGGTGGACGATAGTGTTGAAATTTACATGGACGACTTTACTCCATATGGGTATTCATTCATAGAAGGGTTGAGAAATTTAGAGGAAGTTCTTGAAAGGTGCATATAGACGCGTGTCTTATTAAGTACGGTAAAGTGCCATATGATGATGAAGGAAGGAATTGTTCTAGGACATTTCCTCTCAGCTGAAGGAATTTGGACGGACCTAGCCAAAATAAAGGTAATTCTGTACTTTCCAATACCCAAAACACCCACATAGGTACGCAAATTTATTGGTTGTGCTGGTTATTACAGGTGCTTTATAGAAATTTTTTCTAAAGTAGCACATCCACTGTTTCAATTGCTGACAAAAGATGCAGATTTTGTGTCGACAGATGACTGTGATGTAGCCTTCATGAAAATCAAGGAATTGGTCTATAGCACTTTGATCCATAGAGGGCCAGACTAGGCATTACCATTCCATATTCACATGGATGCTTCCCAGACAACGGTTGGTGCAGTATTGGGACAGCAAGAGGACAAGGTACCATATGCAGTTTACTATGTTAGTAAGAATTTGGCCCCTCCTCAATTATATTACACAGTGACTAAAAAAGAGTTCCTTGCTATCATCCATGCCATCAACAAATTCTGGCATTACATTACCAGGTATCCTACCTTTGTACATACTGATCATGCAACTATCAGGTATTTAATGAATAAACCTGTTATCCCTGGTCACATTACAATATTGCTTTTGCTACTACAAGAATTTGACATTACTATAGTAGATAAACTAGGGAAGGACAATGTGGTTGTTGGTTTCTTGTCTAAGACAGAAAATGATGGTAAGAATACACCCATTGAAGATAATTTTCTAGATGAACATCTTTTTCCAGTTTCTGCTAACACTTCGTGGTATGCAGATATTGCTAACTATCTTGCTACAGGGAAGGTGACTCATCATTTTTCATATAAGGATTAGAGGAAGATTATTCATCATAGTACCCGATATTCATGGATGGCAGGGTACCTCTTTCATACAGTGGTTGATCAATAGATTCGGCGTTGTGTGGCAGAGGATGACATCTATGAGATATTAAAGGCCGCCCATGATGGAACTTGTGGAGGACATTTTGCAGATAAGAGAATAGGCCACAAAATGCTGCAGATGGGATACTACTAGCCTTCCATCTTTCGTGATGATTGGGATCATGTCCGTAGATGTGATACTTGTCAACGGATGGGACAACCTGGGAAAGCAGATAAAATGCCTCTACAGCCCCAGATAGTCCTCGAACCTTTTGAGAAATGGGCCATCAATTTTTTCGGACCTTTCAACCCACCTTCTCATCAGAAAGCTCACATCTTGGTCTGCACTGATTATGTGACTAAATGGGTGGGAGCCAGAGTGATCACAAGAGCGATAGAGCAAGTAGTTGCAGACTTTCTTTTCGAAGAAATCTTTGCTCAATATGGTACTCCAAGGGAAATTGTGTCAGATGGAGGGGCACAGTTCACATCTCACATGATAGGGAAGCTGATGTAAAAATACAGGGTTAAAAACATAGTGAAAACCCCTTATCGTCCCCAGGCGAATGGACAGGTAGAAAGTACAAACAAAATATTGGAAAATATCTTGACAAAAACAGTAGCAAGTCATTGCTGGGACTGGTCACGGAAACTTCTAGAAGCTCTACGGGAGTATAGAACAACATGGCAGAACACAACCGGGTTTTCTCCTTTTGAGTTAGTCTATGGGAAATCCCCCTTGTTTCTAGGAGAATTTGAGATCAGTACGCTCAGAACAACTTTGGAAGTAGGCCTAGACTTATCAGAAGCACAAAAACACTGACTAGAACAACTTAATGAGTTGGACGAGATTCGATCTGTACTATCTAGAAAACCACTGTTTTTCAATAGTAGAGAATGAAATGGCATGATAAATTTATCAAGAGCAAAGTGTTTCACGCTAAGGATTGGGAATTACTTTATGACTCCCGGTTTAAAGATTTCAAAGGTAAGCTTCGCACTCATTGGATGGGATCGTATGAAGTGGACGCAGTGTTTGACAATGGAACAGTTAGACTAATTATAATAGATGGGAATCACACTTCATTCTTAGTAAATGGAAACCGTCTAAAGCTATACCACCATCCAACCTCTAGAGATGCCTTCGTCAAAGATCTTTTTGATTCATCTGGTTTAATGGTTGTTGATATAAAGGACACTCTCACTCTACGCTAAATAAAATAAAAAATAAATAAAACTGTTATTACTTATTTGTTTGTATTTTGTAGGAATAACAAAGGAATATAGCTAGGAGAAATCTAACACTCGTGTTGTTACTCCACCAGTGTTGTTACTCCATCAGTGTTGTTACTACGCTAGTGTTGCTACTCAACTGGTGTTGTTACTCCACCAGTGCTGTTACTCAGCCATTTTTGTTACTTTGTCGCCGCTATTACTCCACCAATGCTGTTACTCCACTGATGCTGTTACTCCACCAGTTTTGTTACTTTGTCGATGTTGTTACTCCATCGCTGGTGTTACTCCACCGCTGCTGTTACTTCGCCAGTGCTATTACTCCGACGATGTTGTTACTCCAACGGTGTTGTTACTTTGTCGTTGTTGTTACTCCGCTGCTGTTGTTACTCCACCAATGTCGTTACTCCGTCACTGTTGTTACTCCACGCTACTATTATTCCGTCAATCATTTTGTTGTTACTCCACCACAAGGTAGGTCCCCAAGTATGTATCCACTAACTTTTATGGGTTTAATTAAAATATTCCAAAAGACACGAATACGTGTCATGGACGGCCATAATTAAGTTGGGGGGGGGAGGGGTCCCATCATAATAAACAATGACGTACCAACAAAAATGCATTCATATCACATGATTCACACTAAACTAAATCTAATGACTACGATGATTTTGTAATCATGACCTCGACACATTAGAATTTGTGTTCGTACACAAAAAGTATAACCGGTCACTTCCCCAACATGCCACATTGAACCATTGAAAATATCCAACTGTACTGCCATAACTCGCCATCATTCTCTAAGATTTCTTCAAATGTACTAGTAATGTTGCTATCCTTTTTCTAGAGGCAACCATGACATTATTACTGTTACCAACGGTTCGGGTCCCTATCATTTTCACCTACCAGCTAATTGTATTCGTCGTGTTGATCCTGCCTCTACAACGATGGGTGGATGGTCTTTGCGGCATGAGCCAGAAGACACAACAAGAGTTCGAAACATTCGGGAAATATGGTAGGTCTTTGAAAATGCAGGATGGGAAGTCTACTTTCATAGGTTGAGGGGGTTCAACGAGGCAATTGTAGTGGAATTCACACTCAATATGGAAGAAGAAAGTTCTCAGGTCCACAGGATAAAATTCCTTGTTATGGAGGAAGCCATTGTAGAATTTAGTGGGCTCCCTCAATATGGATAGAGATGGTTTTCAAGGAGAACTTCCCTCCCAGATTTTCTTGAAGCCTTTTTGTAGGCAAGAGAAAGCATTGCTCAGAAGGGGTGAGGATACGACCAAAAATCATTACCGCATCCATGGGGAGAGGTAGCAGAATTTGTAATAAAGTATATAACTTGCAAGGGGAGGTACTCCATTGTGTTTAAATATCGGCTCTGAATATTAGCTCAGCTCTGATTTCCTCAAGCAGAGGCCTTCTCATTAAATGTGCCTTATTTTCTACTAAGGGGTCTGCAGCTAATGGCACAGTCTGCTCAACGGTCGCAACAAGTGATGGCAGTCATTACCCACCACAGGCTAGTCCAAATACCGGTGATGAATGCAATTAGATGGATTCCAATTTTGTGGGAGCTATTTTGGGATTCCATAGAGGAAGAGATAGTAGCTGTTGTGGCCACCAGAAAAGATGAACCAGAAGAAATGGAGGAATAATATGGAGAAGGAGATTACTATGTTGACCAAGAGGAGCTAGAAGAGATGGAAATGGGATTCGAAGAACTTGAAGAAGAGGCTACTCCTCAAGAGCAAGCCGCAACTATGGAACCAACGGAAGATAGATGAGTCGACATAGGAAGGCCCACTAGTACCATGACCGAGGTTGTTCCACAAGAACCAGCCTCGACTATGGAGCTAGCAGAGCAAATCGACAACACGACAACAATAGAAGAGATACCACAACAGGCAAGTATGCGAGAATTGGTTGATATTGCGGCTGAAGGTACCCCACAAGAACTTGCCTCCACCATGGAACCAATCGAGGAAGATATCCTGAATGAAGAAGAGGTCATGGCCACCCCGACCATAGAACTAATGGAGGAGGATGAACCAGGACGAGAAGATCTTGGTGCTGGAAGAACCATGGAAACTACGGAGGAAGTTCTAGGAGAACTAGGGCATGAGGCCAATGCTACTCCACAAGAACCAGTGTCAACCTCAGGACCAAACATTGTACAAGCAAGGAAAGTGACCTAGAATAGAATTGTCGAAGGGCAAAATGAAGATCCCTGCCAGTTTTCCTTTTTCTCTTCTATCCGAAGAGGAGCGAGGGTATCTCCTTCCCCCTGATGCATAGAAGAAGATATCGTCATTCCTCCTGCTTTGAAATTTGACGAGTCGACTAGAAGAAGAGGTGCCAGAGGATTGTTGACTGTGGAATCCCAACAAGATCCTTTTGAAGGATAGCTTGGAGGAAAGGAGCCTGAAACATCACAAAGACCACAACCGGGTGGGATAGATGCTGCCCAGGTGACAAGCATCTCAGAGCCTGAATGAGAAGAAGAGGTAGATATCCCTGAGGTAGGGGAGCCTGTAGGGGTTCTAGTATAAATATTAATTGGTGATCATCTCACAAGGGCAACACCGGTCATAGTGATCAAACAACAAAAGGAAGCAGTTGTTAACGAAGAGGAGGGATCAAGCGAAGCAGTCCCAATGAATGAGCTAGTGGTAAGGGTGGGCAAGAAGGTCGTAAAACAAGAAATAAATGAGGAAGAACAAGCAGTGGAAGGAAACTTGGAAGTCGACATAGCAGAAGCTTTCCGTGGGGATTTACCTCCAATTGAACCAGTTGTAGAAGCTGAAGAGGTTTTGGTTCAGCAAGAATGGGTGGAGTTGTGTGAACAATGAAGACTACCTGTCAGAAAAAAATACCAGTTGAAATTTAGAGAAACAATGCAGCTCAAGGCAGAGGTTAGGAAGTTGATAAAATAGGTACATAAATTGCAGAAGTAGGTGAAAAAATACAAGCGATGGGCCAAAAAGTCCCAAGCCACAGTAGTTGAAGCAGGGAATCAGGTGGACCGGATAGCCACAACTTCTACTACCACTCAAACAGACTTGGTCAAGCAACTGTTTGAAGACCTTGAATATGCCCTAACAGCCAAAGTGCAGACTTGGAAATCCACTGCAGCACGGTATCAAAGCAAGGTAAAAAGAACTCAGGATTGAGACTCCACAACATTTTTGAATATGTGGAACGTATAGATGTCATGAGGTTGAGGCATGCGAAGAGACAACTCAAGATGGAGTAGCTGGAAAGGCAAGTGGCAGAATTGAAAGCTGATAAGGAGCAGATGTTTAACTTAGCACAAGAGGTGATCACATGTCATTCCCATGCTTCTTGTTATTCTTTATTCTTGCATGAACATTTTCTTTTCTTCTGCATGGAGAGCATCAAGAATGAAATCAGTTATGACATAGAGGATGGTGTACATTTCCTCCGCATATTGAGGAGCCATGATTTTCCAACTCAGCATTTGATGTGTGAGTTTTACATGCATAGGTATCTACTATACCTGGATAGAGGATTCAACCGAGTCCCATATGTGGGAGACATTCATCTAAGGGCTCTCACCTCTCACACTTTTAATCAAATCATTTGGTAGAAGGCTTTTAATACATTTGAGTTCAATCAGATTACAAAGCCCTTTATAGTAAGAGGAGAACATGGAAGGTCAATAACCATGATAAATAAACACAACACCTTTTTGGGAATTGTGGGAAACAAGGAAAGAATGCTAAGAACACAAAAATGGTGCTTTGATCTTTGTGTCAAACAAATAGTCACATTTCAAGATGAAGCCCTTGATTGTTGTCAGGAAAGATGGATGATGTCACCTACAACTATCTGGAATAGGGAACCATTTGGAGCACCAAATTTTGCACAAGTGCTTAACAAAGTTTCAAGGTATGTGGTGTGCATTCAAACATGTGGATAGGGATCCGGTTCCAGTTCCCCACCATCTGGTTGCCAGTGGAAAATTACACCCTAGCATATAATGTTCCAGGTGAATGGTGGAAGGAAATCCTCCTCGTAGAAGGTTTTAAGGTTCCAGGGATAGAGATGGCTGAAGAGTATGATCTCGCTCAGCTCGAGGAAGCCAGCAGTCTACATAACCCAGACCTATGGAGGCAGCGAGCTGCATGAGGACATGCAGAACGCTAGTTGGGGGCAGATGTTGGGCACCAAATCAGGCTATCTTTCTGTTGCATTTCCATCCCTCTTTTTGTCCTTTTTGCACTTATTCATCTGTATTTACTATGCTGAATCCACAAGGTAATTACCCCTTTCCTGTCTATTGGAATATTTTATTAATTAAGTAAATTCGTGGGGTTTTTCCTATTCAAAACACTAAAACACATGTTTGACTATAGCTTCCGGAGAACATGTACCGATCTTTCAACGTCCTGCAGCAGATCTGCAATTCATAGCAATGACCAGCCATAAGGAAGCCATGTAGCCGGAGTTGCAAATGTCCTTGAACCATTCTTGGACCATTCTCTGATCTTGTTCACTCGGTGCTGCTGCCATTTTGAACTGATGTATATTTCTGAGTATATGGTTACCACGTTTTGGGGAAGGATGTTGTTCTCCTTCACTTTGTATAAAAGACAGCTTATTCCTGTAGAGGGGGGACTCCCCATTGATATTGTAATAGTTTTCTTCCAGTTAATAATATATCACTCCTTTTGTTGCTCCACTCTTCACTGTGATTAACGCATCCCTGATCAGAGAGCTAGGCCCACTCTTTTGATCAGGTGTTGTGTAGTTCCTGTTGTGTGTCATTTATCATTGTATGCTCGCTGTTGCAGATTGTTATTTCTTGTAATTTCTTTTCTTGAGTGCTGCAGTTAATTTTAGTTTTACAGCAATGCTTTGAGTATTAATCACGAACCCTTGGTCAATGAGGGATGGTAACCTTGCCCCTGCATATACTTTGCATGTTGCCTTAAAAAGGATATGCACCCAGATTGATAAATTAATGTAGGAAAAAAGGCGATTAGATTGTTCATACCTAGACCCCAACAAGTAACTTATTTCATTTAGAGTGTAACTCATGTCATTAAGGAGAGTGTAACATATGCATTAAGAAGAGCGTAAGAGAAATATTTTATGAAATCCCTAAAGAGTTTGTAAGAGGAATATGCCATTCTTTGATAAGTGTGTAAGAGAGAGTGTATTGTATCATTAAGAGAGAGAGAGAGAGAGAGAGAGAGAGTTACATAGAGAGAGGTGTGAAGTGATTGAGGTGAATAATATGACTTGTAATTTCCTTTTAATAATAATGTCATAGTCTCATAAAGGATAATAGTAATAATATTAATATTAATAGTATTTATTATTAAGTTGATATTGTATTATTAGGATTGATTAATGATAAGTTAAGTCATTTTCCTTTAACTACACTTGATCACCAATTTATTACTTTGATTGTTAAAAATAATGTTTTAGCTTCCACATGGCCTCCTCCAATGATCTAGGCTCATCAAACTCGATCTTGTCTTTGAATGCTACTAAAAACCCAATGACGAGTCACTAGATCTTGGCTTTCTCCTCATTGAGGTAAGGCACATACCACAACAACTCCAAGAATATGCTAGTGTACTCCTCATCGGTCATATATATCATATTCAACTCATAGAACTCTTTTGCCTTGTAATCATAATATATCTATGATAGGTACTTTTTTCCTTAATAGTCTCTCAAACTCACTCCAAGTCAAATCCTCTTCATGAATACCTCTGGCATTCTTTACATATTCCCACCAGATATTTGCTTTACCTTTAAGACTAAATTTCACTCTCCCAACCTTCATGTTTGTTGTAATCAAGCAACCTGAAGAACATATTCATCCCAAGCAACTATGCTTCAACATCTTGTGACCTCTTCATTACCCCATCAAATGCAGGTGCCTTTTCTTTATTGAAATCATCTATAAATTATCCTCTATCACTCCTCCTATAAGGATAATGACCATTATACTTGTTTAAACCAAAACTTTATTAAATACCATGTCCACTGCCTCATTTATCAGGTCTATCCAATGTTCTTCCATCTATGACCATGTCATCTATATCCAACTTTTACCCACCATGTGACCTACTACCATATGCTCCATTAGTCCTATCCTCCTATCCATGATTGATTCTAAGTGGTCCATGTCTCTGAAAGTCTAACAAGCTCTAAAGAATCAATACATTGACCTTTGCTTATTTCTCTTGTGCTCTAGTGAGTCTCTCTTATGATTGAATTATTCGTTCATTGTCTTCTTTGTAACTCCTTATTTCTACCTTCAAGATTCTCAAAGTGTCTATTATGTCAGGAGAATATCCCTCACCATGTTCGTCATCTAATCTATAGGGAGAATCTCATGAGCTATAGTTTACCATATTTCTAGTCATATTTGCTGTTCTCTTCATGCAAGATATATAATGTCAGCTAAACAAAATCACAAACTCAACATACCTGAGTTAAGTTCAGGGGAGGATATCTCGTTTGCAAGACCAAGCATATTAGTGCAATAGATATATGAACGTAATAATATCAATATTTAATCATCATCTCAACCATTATCCAGTCATCAATGCATGACCATACCCACCACATACCATGACCTCATGCATGACAACTATCATCATGTTAATGTATTCATAACAACATATAAACACTAACATGCATGACCAATGCACAACCGAAATGCACTCATGATGACCACATCTAACAAAATCACCATCAACTTTTCACATGGCAACATTAATGCACCTATGAGCAATGTCATGCATATTAAACAAGCACATATACCATAATCATAAGGAACACATGTGTAATCTACATATACACATAACCAACATACACCGCCCATCTAGTCCAAGCTGTGAACCATGCTCTTATACAACACTGTAACACTCTCCTCCTACATTTATCCAAGTCAAATGATCCACTGGGGTAAACAGGTGATGCGATGCTTGTATGATGTGATTGAATTCCTCATGTATAGTTAAGGAAGTGGATCTGAGAAAACAAAACCAATCTAACCTTCCACACATGCTATAGAACCTTCAACAAGGAACCAACCATTCTAGGTGACCAACCTCTTAGACAACTTTCCTTTTCACTACCCTAGAGCCTCATTTGCTCCCATGAAAAGGAATACATGTGACCAGGACCCTCCAGTCGCTCCAACAATAAGGAATCCATGTGACTGTGGCCTTTAGCAGGTAGTTTTGTGCTAGAGACCTCGAATTCTGTGCCACTTTTTCAAGGCTAGGACTTAGGTCAATATCTAGAACTTCTTGAAACTTTCAAAAAAGGTAAATAACATTGAAACAAGATTACTAATGCAAACATTTGATCAATGTATTAACTTGAACCCTACTAACCATGGAAATAATTTCATCAAACATGTCACAAATATGTAATCTATAGGTCTTAACAACAAATCTAAGCATAGGGGTCTCATAGTTATATGATTTTCATAAATAAGCATTGTTTCTCTATCACAATAGCTACATTAACATTTATTAGGTCATTTATTCATTGTAATTTCAATTACTAATCAAAACATGATGAGATCCATACATCAAGACTGTCATAAAGCATCCTCATAACCAACATATATTCAACGGATTAACAAAGATATAACAACCATAAAAACCACATATGAAGAAGCATATTTACCCATCAATACAAGAGGAAATGAGTTCTTATTAAGATATGAAAAATGCAACCAGGTCTGTGAATTCCATGTACCACCCAACCATAGATTGGTTGAACAAAATATTTCTTCTAGCCATTCACACCCATGCCATATTCCAAGCATGAATATGGGTTCACATGGAACAAATCCAACGAAACCAAACCAGGTCTTCCAGAGGAAAAACCACCTCACCCCTCAACCAATGATTCCACCTCACAGTTGGATATCACTAACCATCACCTTATTGGTCTCTACCCAAGCTATCGAGGGCTCCAGATCATTTGTTCCAACCAAGGCTTCCAGGACTATTAATTCAACCCACAACTGTTGTTGGAATTCTAGAGAATTTATGTAACCAGGGCTTCCATGAATAGTAAATCAACCCACTAATGGCTTCCAGAAAATTTTTCGATCCAAGGCTTCTAGGTCTAGTAACTCAAGCAAGCTATTACAGGGTTTGTAGAGTGTTTGTCCAACCAAGGTTTCCAAGAACTAATAACTCAACCTGCAACCAAAGGTACATGAGAACCAATCAGAAAAAAAAGGAAATAAACCCATAACACCATGGTTATCTAGGAAATGGAAAGGCTAGGAAAATCCATAGTCAATCCAGGAAACCCTCCATGCTAATGAAAAATCATGACTAAGAAACCACATGCATATGTCATGCATGCCAAATATAACAAGGAAATCATACATGAAACTTGGTAAATGCAAGAAAATCCCATTGAATTTGTTGGTCCTGATGTCCACTTGCACTTTCTTGCTCTTGCTTTTCCTTCTTTCTCCAAATCCCAAGTATGCTACACTCCTCTAAAATCTTTCCAAGAAAAATCTGTGTCAAAGAGCATGAGAGAGAGAGTAGAAAATGAGAGCTCAAAAACTGAACTGACAAAAAGCTGAAAATTGATCCTCATAAGCCTTTCTTTTATGAGGCCTCTAATTTTTTTTAATTTTCCATTATTTTCCTTCATTTTCCCCCTAACATGAAACCTATGACCTTTCACCTCCCTTTTTTCCTAATTTCCATTATTTTCATAAATAAAATGCCAATTAATGTGACTTTGCTTTTCCAAAGCCTTTTCCATTTCCTTTGCCAATTTCCATAGCCATTAATTAATCACAAGTGACCCTTGTCACTATGTTTTTGCCCAACAGTAAGCTTGGAATATGTGTCCCATGACCATCGTTATTATTTTTCCTTTATTAACTTTATTACATGGATTTTTTACGAGGGTTGGTACAACTCTATTTTCTTAAATTTCCATTATTTTCCTTCACTTTCCTCCTCATGTGCAATCTATGACCTTTCACCTTCCTTTTCTCCTAATTTCCATTATTGTCATAAATAAAATTCTAGTTAATGCTTCTTTCCTCTCCAAATCCTTTTTCATTTCCTTTGCCAATTTCCCTTAGCCATAATAAACCAAATGATCACCCACACTAGGATGTTTTACCCAACATTCAGCATGGAATAAGTGTCCCATGACCTTGGTATTATTTTTCCTTTATTAACTTTATTCCATGGATTTTTAACCTAGTGATGTTACAAACATTCACTACAGATTCAAGGGGATCAGAAGGCTTACAAGACACCTTTTTAGAGGAAGAAGTTGTATCACCTATTGAAGGTTGTGAAAATGTATGGACAATAAGTTCACGCTAGCCTATGATCCTTGTGAGCTCATAGATAGACATGTTGGCTCACATTTTCTTCATATCTTCCACTATGTTATAATCAATATTTTCACTTTGAGCAACAAATGTTGAATTGTCTTGAGGAGTGGCTTTATTTGACACTTATGGAGTGGTGGAATTCTTTTGTTGTTGGAGGAAGTGCTATTGGAGTTAGTTGTGTTCCAAGACTTCCTCTATGCATTCTCAGTGGGGTTGACGGATGGTGAAATTCTTCAGAGGAAGTACTCTATTAATTTTTGTATGGTCAACTCCTATTTAGAGATGGGCCCTTTACTCCTTATATTATACCGACTAGTTTGCTTCTTTTGGGGGGGGGGTGTGGATCTTTAACATTCTTATTTTCAACATTGTAAATATAGTGGAATGCAGTCACTTCATGTCCAATACCTTTTTTTCTTCCACTACTGTGGGGTCTTCTATTTCTTCTATTTTCTATATCGGCTCCTCTACTAATACAAAATCCACCATATGTTCTACCAGAGTGTTCAAGTTGTGTTTCCATTGAGTGCATGTCTTTTCTGAATGAAATTCCTGGTGGAAAGAGCAATAATTATCCATGTCGATAATTTCATATTTCATCACAACATTGAAGATCTTGGCAAATTTGGCAGGGTGATTGCTACTATTATTACTATTCCTTCAAAAAGGGAAGGACTTGGTAGGCTTGTTGCTAGTAAAAGTCTCACGTGACCTATCCTTAAGTCTTGAGATTTTGTTTGTAAGTGTATTTACCATCCTGGTTAAGCTTTTGATGTCTGATGGTTTGTTTTTTGTATCCTTACTAGAAGAAGGTTGTCACTTCCTAGTAGTTTCCTTGGAGTCTTTTGATTCAACATCATCCGTAATAACTCCAATCGTTCCAAGTATTTTTCAACAGTAATCGCTTCTGCAAAGTTCAATGTCAATGTTTTATTTGTGCCTATTTTTATGATTTAGGAAATGTTGGTGGTAAAGGAATTTTTGTAATAATCAATAGTGATTGAATCATGTGGTTGTGTGCCTAAGGGAAACTTGTTCAATATGCGATTGAACTTTTGGTTAAAATATTTCACTTTCTCTTTTTCTCCCATCTTGATGTTTCCGAGCTCTTTCAGTAAAATGGCAAGAGTCTTGTCATAAAAAAAAATCTCAAGAAATAACTTCTTAAACTCCTTCCGAGTGTGGATCAAATGGAAGGGCACACTATGGTACCATGTTGTTTCTCAGCCTTTGAATGTATAAGGTAAAACTCCACAAGAAACATCATCATACCTCACCTCCAAAATTTGTAGATGCATGTAAAAATCATCAAGGTGATATTTTTCCTTCATCTTCTTATCTAGACCATACTTACAGAGCAACTTTTCCATAGGCCTGGACATCTTATGAAGATTTCCTAGA
Source organism: Pinus taeda (assembly GCA_000404065.3). Classification (NCBI taxonomy): domain Eukaryota; kingdom Viridiplantae; phylum Streptophyta; class Pinopsida; order Pinales; family Pinaceae; genus Pinus; species Pinus taeda. The sequence continues at coordinate 66,262 of APFE030617207.1, read as the reverse complement.
AGAGCAAGAGGCCCTTGGGACATCCAATCCAAATCTTAGTCGACCACGTTCTCATATTTTTGTTCCTCCTCCTTATCAGAATCTGAGGAATATTCTCCTTCACTGTCTAATCCATAAAAAAAAATGTCAAAAGGAAGAACATCATCCTCATACTCCTCATTAAGAGGTGGAAGATGATCCTGATGTATTATATCATCTGCAAATTCGACCAAATCTTCAAGAGTGGAAAATACCAATACTAGTTGTTTCTTTCTTCTTAAGAAAATGTGGAATATTTTTCATTCCAAGAATTAGTTCGATAGCATTTATGCGCTCATGCATTAAAGGTTGAAGTTCCCATATCTATTTGTAGGTAGAATTGCAACTCAATTCCGAACCAGGATGAGAAGATCCTCCTACATCGAGAACAAGAGTCAAAGTAGTGCTTGGAATATTTCTACCTTGTCATGAAGAAGAATGGTTTTGGTGTGTGGAGTTATCAGCCATAAAAAGCTGATGGCCCTCCTTCTAGCACCAACATGTTGACAGTGTTCGATATTGCCAACATACAGGGGATATCCTTGATATAAGGTAAAACCTAGATCTCACACTATTTGGTGCATGATTCCCATCTAAAATATGACCCAAATACCATTTACTTAAAAATATGCCTTGGCTTTAACGGTCAACATGAGAGAGAAGCACACATGTCCTTTTGAACAAGCAAGCCAGAGTGCCTTATGAATGTTCAATTATAGATGTATCATGGTTCTCTTACTATGGATGGGGGGAAAATGTGAGCCTCTAAGAGAGAATTCATAGTACTACCGTAATGGAGACGCACATAAATGAGAAAGTCTCGTCTAACATGAAGCGAAATAGTTCACAAGGATGTGAAAATCATTATAACATTACACCACATTTCCATCAGGAGTCGATGCCACCAATATAGTTAAATTATCACACTACAGATGAAAGAAAACATGAACCATAAACATTCAAAGAATATTCTTAGAAATATTCACAATCCATGTGTGAAAATGTATGGTTCTGAAATTCTCCAATATTAAGCAAAGGTCCCTAGATACATAAGTACAATGAACATCACTAATTTCAATAGTGGAGAGTTAGAGCCACTACTTCCTCCCTAAAAGTACTAACTCTATCTATCTAATGCCTCGTGGGAGAAGAAAAGGTTAAAATTCCTTTACATGATAAATTAGGATCTATTTATAACTTGAGGAATGACCTTTCACATTCTCATGACTCTTGACTTTCTAACTTCTAGTTACCTTTGTACTTATACAAACTTTGGAATTCCAAATGACCTTTGAAATTACATATGAATTTTGGTATTACATGTCTTTTGGAATTCCATGAGTCTTTTTTCCATACATGACTCTTATACATCAACTTATTTTTCTTTATAGTGACTACAACAATACATCATGACTTCCACATCATCATATGATGAGACTTGAGACATCACAATCTTTGATGACTGAGGCTAAGAGTGACTGTGAGATGGAATTTATTTAGTGGTGACATGGCTTCCACTTGTATCTTTGTTCTTCACGTAGCTTCAATTGTTGATGTCTTCACCCTCCAAAGGGTACTTTTATCTAATGGAGTCTTTACGGTGCTTTGATCATGAATATTCAAGTGTCTTCTTTATTATTCCGATGTGTCCCTTTTTTGTTCTACTTCCCTGATCTTCCTCATGTAGGATTGTCATGTTATTCCCGGAATACCTCTACCTACATTCACTCATGAAAAGAAACCATCAACCTAAAAATATCCTATTCTACCATGTTTTATTCATATTTTCTGTTCATTCCTTTTTAGTGTGCTCAAGAGGGACAAAAGGAGATTTTGGTTGTATAGGAACACTTTGAAGAGATAAAGGGATGAGGAGAGAAATATATACGGCTTCAACATGTGCTCATGTGCTCAAGGTAGAAAGATAATCAAGGTAGGGCACATGGTTCAAGTCCGAAGGATGAAGCAGGAGGCTTAAGGCTTTACAAGTGCGTTGTCCATTCAAGGGAGAGAAGCAGGGCATAGGGTGCACTCCTAAAGGATAAAGGAGGAAGGCTTCAGGACTTTAGAATGCACTCATGTGCTTAAGAAGCCTAAGAGGGCACAGGGAACGCTCCTAAAGGTTGAAGGTGGATGCTTCGTGCCTTCAAAGTGAACTTATCTGATCAAAGGTTCCAAGAGGGCACAAGGTACACTCCTGAAGGCTGAAGGTTGATGGTTCGTGCCTTCAAAGTGTGCTCATGCACTAAAGGAGGAATCACTTATTTGAGTTGAAGGAGTGTGCTGAAGGAATACTTAGTCTCTTGAAGGGCGCAGTTTGAAGCAAGGAAAGGGAAGGAATCTTAAGGAGTACACCCTCATTCACTTCGACTCTACCACGTAAATTGGCTTTGTTCAAACCCATATTGTGATTTGCATTCGCCACCGCAGAAATGAATAATTGTGATATGATAACCACATAGAATCAGTTCCAAATCATAATTTGTCCATAGAACGACCACGAATTTGATTAATGACTCTACCCTTATGAGCAGACTACGATATTTCCCAAAGCTCGATCTTTGGACCTGACTATTATCCCATTGGAACGTAACCGCCTGCCCCATTCAACTACACTTGTTCCTGTCATAGCTACCTAAAGAACGCACGAGGACAACCCTGGATACTAAGCACCAGCGGAGAATGGCACTACTGGCAAATACCGTCAATAGTGAAGGATTCCTGATCAAGTCTTCAAAGTATGATCATGCACTCATGGCCTCAATGGTTTGCTTTGAAATCAAAGATTTGTCCACGTTTGAGGTATAGGGTGATTAACGAACAAGATGAGATATAGACATAAAACCATGTGCAACACATAACAACTCTTCAAGAAAACTTAGAAAAACTTGAAGAATGAGAAATAAACATCAAAATTCCACTTTGTACACATTCCCCAAGTATTAAAAGTCAAGTGTGTGTGATTGTGACCAAAAGTGTTGTCTTACAACAACAAAGATGATATGATCATGAAATGCACTTAAACATGTTATAATCAATGCAACGACAATTGGGACCATTCAAGGATATTTGAAACACATAGAATAACATGAAATGGCATTTGAAGGGTGTTGCAGCAGTGAAAACATCATTTCATATCCTTTTCCTTCATTCCATGAGAAAACTTGGTATTCTACAACTAAATTGTGGCATTTCCATTTAACTAGAAAGTTACTGTTGAGAAATGGCAACAAAAAATTCCGCTTTAATTTGTCCTTGAATTAAACTGTGAATTCAATTCGAAGTCTATTCTCAAAGCAACTTAAAATAGATAAATTAAGTGTATTAAACTTACCTAACATGGGAAATTTGAGTTGGAAGTCTTTTGGAGGTCATGTATATGTTCTCCCTACTTTGTAGGAGTCTAGTGTGAGTTAATTATGAGTTGTAAAATAGAAGACTCAGTTTCATGAGTCAATTCCATTAAATTAGTTCTCAAACTGATTGAGAGAACTAATAATGAGTTAACAATAAATGGTGGCACTAATGAACTCCGCTAGTGCTACTCTATTTAACTGATTATTTACTCACCAGAAACTCGTGCATGTCGATTATGAGAAAGACCCAGTTAAGACCAGAGTGTAGGGATAATGTACTATTTGTTTTAGATTTTTCTGAGTTGCACTAATAGTACATGCAATCAGGGACTGATCCTTGAGGGATTGCACAATTTTTATAGGCTTTATTTCCCTTTAAATACAGCCTATCCTTCATAGGAACTACACATTGGAATAGAGACTTGGAGATCTTGTGAAGAGGCTAAGATTTGGCCTTGAGCCTTCTTATGAGTTGGAGATTGATTTTACTTAGTGCTGGGATTGTTCTTGTGAGAACAAGAATTATGCTATCATCTTGGATTTATTATTAATGCAATATAGATAGTGGGGTTTTGAGCTATGGATTTCCAAGGATATTTATTTTGTTATGTGCCATTGATGTTCTTCCTCTTGTCGATTATTGTTTTTCTCAATCTTTATGTGCTTTCGTTGTAAAGAGTAGAAGTATATTCTTGTCTCTTATTTTACTAGATTACATGAGCTGGTGAATCTATAGGAAGTTTTACATGGTATTGAAGTATAGTAGGGGAAACAAGGGCAATGTTGCATGATCAGGGCCTACCACTAAACTTGTGGGCTAAGGTATGCAACACAACATTTTATGTTCAGAACTGTAGCCCACATTAGATACTTGAGATGAAGACACTAGAGGAGGCTTATTCTAGTAAGAGGCCAGATGTTAGTCACTTCAGGATTTTTAGGTCATTGTCTTATTTCCATGTGACCAAATATGAATAGAAGAAGATGAACCAACAACAGAGTTTGGAATCTTTGTGGGGTACACTGATACACCCCACAACTATAGGGAGTACATGTCAATGTGTCGGATGATAGTAGTTTGCAAGGATATCAGGTTCAATGAGGAGAAGGCCATGCAAGTATCCCTTGAGACAGAGCTTGAGCTACATGCGGATAAGGAGCTTTTAGCTCCTAAGGTTGAGAGGCCTCAGATTGACATGGAGAAGCCACATGCATAGGTTCAAAGAGTGGAGACATACACCCAGATAGAGTCTTCCAGAGAGGGAAGAAACTGCACTAGAGAGGCTGCCAGATTGTTGGATGATGCATGAGAGAATGTGGGAGAACCCTCTTCTTAATGCAAACAGAGGAAGTCACTAGAGAGGTACACTAGATACATGGCACTTACAGGTGCATGTGTTGTGACAGAGCCATCTTCCTTTTAGGAAGTAGTGCAAAAATTGGTTTAGGTTGATAAGATGGTGGAGAAGTATGACTCCATAGTTCGAAACAATGTTTGGGATGTGGCCTCGAGACTGGAGGACAAGTCAGATGTGAGCTCCCATTGGCTTTACAAGGTAAAGCAAGCTGCAGATGGTAGTGTTGAGAAGCATAAGGCCATATTTGTGGCCAATGGTTTTTCACAGGTAGAGGGGATTGACTATGATGAGACTTTTTCTCCTGTTGCGTGGTACTCGTCAATCAGATCTATTTTGGCACTGTCAGTACATATGGGTTAGAAGATCCATCAGATGGATGTGAAGAGTGCCTTCCTCATTGACATGATTGAGGGAGAGGTGTACATAGAGAAACCTGAAGGTTTTGAAACCTTGGACCATGAGTCACATGTGTCCCGACTCAAGAGAACATTGCATGGGCTGAAAAAAGAACCTTGTGCTTGGTAGATGAGGATAGATAGCTACTTCACTGGGTCGGGCTTCACGAAGAGTGAAGCGGATGCGAAACTGTATCACATAGTGTTGGAAGGTAAGTTGTTAATCATTGTACTTTATGTGGATGATGTTAAACTGGCATGTGATGAAAACCTCATAAAATATTGCAAGGAGGTCCTTGAAAGAGAGTTTGAGATGAAGGACATGGGGCTCATACATTACTTTCTTGGCATGGAGGTATGGCAGGGAGATGGGGAGTTGCTTGTATCTCAGGGAAAGTATACCAATGAGATACTCAGGAGATTCCGCATGGAGAGTAGTAAACCCATGGAGGCTCCTCTAGCTGGTAACTGGAGGAAGGAGGATGCTACTTCAAGGGAAGTAGTGGAAGCTACAATGTACAGGCATCTTGTGGTTTCACTCATGTACTTGGTGAACACACGACCGAATATGTGCTACACAGTTAACCAACTTAGTCAAGTAATGGTTAGCCCTACCAAGCTATATTGGAAGGCGACAAAGCATGTTTTGAGATACCTCAGAGGAACTACTCAGTTTGGGTTATGGTATAGATGGAAAGAGGGAGTGAAGCTTCAAGGCTTCACTGATGGAGATTGGGTAGGGAGTACATCCAAAAGGTAGAGAACATAAGGAGGGATCTTCAGTAATGGGTCAACAACAGTTTCTTCGTACAACATAAAATAGAGGTTGGTTGCACTCAGTTCGACAGAGGTAGAGTACATGGTTGCAAGTCATGCAACATGTGAGGCTATTTGGATGAGGAAGATCCTGTTTGGTTGATTTTGTCAACATATGGATCCGACAAGTGATTTATTGTGATAATTAGAGTTGTATCAAACTCTCTTAAAATTGAGTCTTTCATGATCAGTTCAAGCATATTGACATCTGTATCATCATCTCATAGATTGTGTATTGAGGTGGATCATGTTGTTAGATTACATTCCCATGGAGGAGCAAGATGCTGACATCTTGAAAAAGGCATTGTCAAGAAGTAAATTTGAGCTTCATAGAGACAGGATCGGGGTAGTTGATAATCCTTTTCTGGTTGAGAGGGAGTGTTGAGAAATGGCAACAAGAAATTCCAGTCTCATTTGTCCTTTAATTAAACTGCAAATTAAATTTGAAGTCTATTCTCATATCAACTTAAAATAGTTAAATTAGGTTTATTAAACTTACATAACTTAGGAAATTCGAGTTCGAAGTCTTTTGGAAGTAATGTATATGTTCTCCCTACTTTGTAGGAGTCTAGTGTGAGTTAATCACATATATTTAAGTAAGATAAATAAATATTTAGTTAGTTAATTGAAAGTTAGTTAAGTATCAAATAAAACTAGGTAATAAATAAATAAGTTAAAGTTACAGATTTAAATAATTAATAAATCACTAGTAAGTTAGTTATATTGTTATCAGATTAGAAGGGGTTTAAATTTATATATAAATTAAATAGTTAATGGGAAGTTAGTTTAAAAAATATATAAATAAGGTACATATGAATTTCATTAACTATACTAAATTTATATAATTAAATAAAAAAAATAAAAATTCTAATGGTGAGTTAGTCTGTTATATTTATACCATAACCTATGATTGTTGTTAGATCTATTAATCATCTTATTAATAAATTATTAATTTTAAGTCTAATATAGTAAGAATAATTTTTATTTAAAATTTTGAAAAATTATTAGGAATTTCTCCTCACTTTCTAATATAATTTTAAAAATATAGATTAATAAGTTAAAAAAACATATTATCATTTTAATTTAAGCCTCCATGTAGATTGAAAAAAATAATTATTTTCTTTTTTAATTAAGTTAAATTTTTGTATATAAAATAATTGTTTAAAATAAATTTAAAAATTAAAGCCATCTACTCGGAACAAAAAATTATTATTATTATTATTTTCTCAATCTTTATGTGCTTCCCCTGTAAAGAGTAGAAGTAGATTCTTGTCTCTTGTTTTAGTAGATTACATGAGCTTTTGAATCTACATGAAATTCTATAGTTACCAACTTGGATTTCAGGTTATTGGAATACTAATAAACATGGAAAAATTTGCATATATTCATGAACCACACTTCTACTTTTTGTTCAAAATATCCTTAAAAAATGAATGGCCTTAGTTTATTCAATTCCCCTTAAAACTCTTCTTCCCTACTTTTTGTTGAATTTTTTTTTCTCATTTTGTTCACTACTACTTGATGATTAATTTGCAATATCGTTTCTGTCATTTTTATTTAGTGATCCATTTCCTAGATCAAGTGGTTCCTTTATTTTTAAGTGTTGTTATAAATTTCTTCCTCAATATTATAGTTCTTCACATTATTGTTTGGCTTTATCTCATAATTGAGGCTTTTCAACAATGTTTCATTTATCCCTTATTGTTCTTCTTTCACTTTGTTTTTTTCTAGTTGCATCTTCAGTAGGATTTTGTTATTAGTTCTATATTTTTCTATTTCGGTTTACATGATCTTAATGGTTGCTAATGGGAATGACTCCATATCTTGGATATATATTTATCCTATAATTTTTTTAATTCTACATATATTCCAATACATGTTTCTTTACCCTGATGATGTTCACTCCCTTCAGGACTTCCTTGTGGAATCTAACCTTATCCCTGCTCAACCATTTAACCTGTAAGAGTAGTAGTCAAACTTTATTAATTATTCTATTTCCTTTTGTTTTTCTTCATTCATTCTATTCCCATGTAGGTTTGAGTGTTGTAAACCCCAACTCAGATACCAGTTGTAACATCTCTTAGGTTACATTATGGTACTCCTCTATAAATGGCCCTAATTTTTCTTTTTAAAGATATTAACTCCTCCCTGCATAGATACAGATATACATACATACATACAAATAAAAATACATATAAATATAAATACATACATTCATACATACATATATATGTATGTATGTGTGTTATTTTTATTAAATTCAGATATGACATGTGTCCTAAGTCATGGGCTCATACACAACACGATGGTTTGATCTGAGTCTCTAGACCACCTTAGTCATAATGTGATAAAATTTGGGGTGAGAAGAGATCGAATGATCTATGATACCTATGTGATATCCAACAACACCAATACCCCACATTCAAATACTCAAGTCAATGTTTTGGTACCACTCCAAGCACAAATTACTAGTCACTAGACAAGCCACATTGAGATAGGTGTTTCTCACCCTCTTCCACATGTATTACTTAGATTCTAACACCATGGGACTTTTCTAACATGTAAGCAACTTGTTAACTCCTCCTTACCTTGTTTCAATCACGACTATTGTATGCCATTCGATGGAGTAACCAACGATGATCCCTCTTTTTCCTAACATGAATGCCTCCATGGGTATATTGGCAACTGGCTACCGAGCCTAGCTAGGCTAATCTGAGGTTTGAATATGCCCACTAAATAGGTGGAAGGTAGATCATTCATTTGGTGGCATGTCAAAATATAGGGTTTCAAACATTCATTTAATTTTGTTCGTCTCATTTTCTTTGGCTCTACATGTTTAGCTCTGATACTAACCTTCTACATATTTTTTTTTCATTTTCCTTTTCTCTTGGTAGTTTTCCTCCCCTCCCTTTTCCACACTCCATAGATCTGAGTGCAATTATCAAGGTTTACCTATGTTTTTTATCTCTTTACATTGAGCATGACTCTGTTTGATAGTGATTATCTCCAATATACAATAGTTTCGAGGGAGATGGAAAACAATACTAGACTTGTCATTTTTTTTATTTGTGCAATTATTTTATGATTTAATTACTTATGTTTTAGGACATTGACTTTTAATTTTTATGGTTGGATAGGATGGTTACTCCTCAAAAGAAGGAATCTCGGGTGACTTCATTGTAGGTCAAGGCGAGGAGGTAAGTTCTCTTGTGGACCAACCCCTCTTTCACATTCCCTACCCTTGGCACAATGATGAGGATGGCTATTACCCTTTTTTGATTTATCTCCTTACATGGTTCGAGTTTGTGTTGGTTGTTTATGGCTTATTTCTAGTTGTCTCTAGTTTTTCTAGTGGTTATTCAAAGTCCATCGAAAATCGTGGTTGTAATATTTGGGAGATGGTTGACACCCTAGGACCCCTATTAAATGTAACATTAATTGGACAATTTCCCCATAGATTTTAATGTAAATACTTTGATATTTAATGTCTTTATGGTTATTTTAATTCTTTGGTCAGATAGGGTATGCTAGTAACCCATGACCACACCATTCCACATTTTTTTTCTATAGACTTCCATGCATGGTGCATAAACTTCTAATATGTAAGATTCACATGAATTTCACAATTCTATATTGTGACTTCTATTTATGGTGATCTAACTATCCAAAGTTTTTGATGTGATGTGTATAACCAAGTTGGCATTGAAATGCTTGAATTTTTTTTATTTTCTCATCATTGGTTTTAGTATTTTTCCATCAAGGATTAATGGTGGGTTGGTCTTCAGAAAATCCTAATCCTAATTTATTTTTCATATTACATTGCATCCCTTCTCCATTAAAGTTGGAGTCCTGGTCATGCAATTTAGCTAAATTTTATTTTGTTTGGTTTTGGGAGGTAAATTACACTATGTTTCCCCTTGCCACCTTTTCTTACTATCAATTGGTACAAAATGTGCTAGAGAAATATTATCTTCTATGGAATCTCCTACCTTGGGCTTTTCACTTGGCCATTTATAGAGCATACTCATAGGTTATTCAGGGTCTTAATTTCCTATAGTTGATATTGTAATATTTTATTTTCTTGATTATGACTAGTCACTTTCTGATCGAGGTGGATGTTGGTGGCCACCCACCTATCCCACTTGGACCCCCACAATTGTCTCTTTCACTTTTTCAGTTTCCTTAACTGTAGCATAATTTACTATTTTTAGCAGTTTTTTGGGTCCTGAACTTTTGGAGTTGTTTTGAGGCCCTAAACGACGCCTTTTGGGAAACTCGAGAGCAACAAGGGGTCGTCAACTGATGTTTCTCTTCCCAAAGTTATAGGCCTTGGATAGATATTTCTAACGAGCTATTGTACGCATCAAATAGAGATTGTATGCCAAATTTACGACCCTGGGAAGTTGATGTACCAATTTACCCAAACGGGGCCCACGTTTTGGTGTTTCATCTTCTAGGGTTAGGTTTTGGGATGTTAAGGGTTTTCCATTGTTTCTAAACAATAAATAGGCCTTCTAGCCTCATTGTAACACAGA
>APFE030617207.1:9175-45286 GCA_000404065.3 Pinus taeda | reverse complement strand
CATCCTCCTGCAAAGGCAACAATGTATGATTGACACCATCCTTTCCAAATTTGTAGGTGTTCCTCTTCCCATCATGCATGGCTGCTCTGTCATATTGCCAAGGCCTCCTCAGCAATATGTGACACACATCCATAGGCATCACATCACAAACAACTTTATCCTTGTACTTGCCCACTTGGAATTCTATTTCACACTGTTCACTTACCAGCAGTTGATGTCCCTTTTGCAACCATGACACTTTATACGGTGTTGGGTGCCTCCTTGTTTTCAGCTTCAATTTCTCTACTACCTCTGTAGAAACCAAGTTGTCAGTGCTGCCACTATCAATGATCATCTGGCAACATTTCCCTTGAACTTTGCATACTGTCCTGAACAAAGTTTTCCTTTGTGGCGGTTCAGTGACCTCCTTTGCTGGCTTGATCAAAACTTTGTTAAGTACCAAAGACTCTCCGCTTTCTGCTGTATCCACCTCTTCTGTCACTGCTGCCACTGGTGCCTCTTCCTCAGCTGGAGCAACAATGGATGTACAGTTGAAACAAGAACTCACAGCAGCTGAGTTGGAAGAGGAAGTTCATGCGAATCAAGAAGAGGATCAGCTGGAAGAACTGGTATCTGAACTGACAAGTGAGATTGTTAAAACTTGTAGTTTTCCAACTGACAAGTTGTGCATGAATGCAGGTGATGAGATATTAACAACAGAAAGATGGGATTGTGAAAGTATTGAAGATTGTATAGAAATCTTTTCAAAAGAAATGACAGGTTTATGGCAGGAGTTAAATGTTCTGGAGAAGAAACTAGAAGTACAGAGGATAAGAATTCAGAATATAAAGGCAGAAATGAATGAAAATAAAGAGGTTTATGAACCAGAATATAGATGCATTCTCAGAGAAGATGTTGCAGAGGGACAGGAAGTTTGGGAGGCAGCAACATCCATAGTGACAGCTCAGACAACAGTGATGGCAGCACAAGAGGCACTAAGACCTTATGATTTTTATTCTAACAATTGTTTTGTAAGTACAGGTCTTAATGAAGAAGCTAGAGAAAGTTTGCTAGACAAAGAAATTAAAATGATTATGCGGAGGATGATGAAGGAATCCCGGGAAAGACCAGCAGCAGTAAAGCAAAAGAGTAGCAGCAAGAGAAAGACAGCAGAAGATTGCAAAAGTGCAGCGAGTGGAGCAAAGTAGCATAACGTGTGGAGACCTGGAGAAGAACAACAGACAAAAGCAGCGGCAACTGGAAACTTGCAGAACAAAGTATGGGATCCAGGCACATGATCAGGAGATCATGATTAATTTTAAGGTTGGATGTATGATGCAGGAGCATCTAGAACATTTCCATTTGTAAATATGGAATAAAATGGGGATAGAGTTTCTATGTTTTTCTAGTTAAAATTAGGATAAAAAGTAGGGAATAAAGCTTCCAGCTTTAAGTCATTGTATAGGAAAGGAAAAATCTTGCTTTAAGTCATTGTGGCTGAGCTCTCATCTCATCAGAGAGAGAGAGGAGAGAGGCGTTACAGTGTTGTTTTGAAGAATTCTTCCTCTCATGTAATAAAATGGAATGACATTGTTGATTATATATTTTTAAAAGCACCGTACAGTTTAATAAATCCCGCGGTTTCAATTGAGCCCAACTGTTTATAATGGATAGTTAAAGTCTGTGTATTGCAAGCGTATTCTACACATGTATTTATAGACAGCATATTCCTATACTTTGGATTGTGTTCGATGATGATAGATCAGTGTTCTTGGACGGGGGCAAATTAGTTACGAAGTTAATGGTATATGCATGGAGCTTAACTGTTTTTTTATGGTATATAAAATCGTATATTATAGCGCTGCTGATTACTGCATGTAATTTATATTTAAAGCAGTGGTTATGCGTGGAGCAGTTGCATATATAAGAGGTATTGAAATATACCGTGAGTTGGATGTTGGGTCAGCGCTGGAAAAGTCTTCTTATGGTGGATATGTGTGTCATGGCGGCGGAGATGAAGTTATAACTTTGATAGGATGAGCACAGTTTATTAAATTCACTGTATTGAATTCTGTTTTCCCTTTTATATAAGCGGTGCTAATAAAATCCGTTGCGCTTTCCATGTATGTGGCCGTGGGGTTGATGTATAATTATTGTTCAAACGGATCCAGAAGCGGAGGTGCCATATTAATGGTGAGTTTGCTGGTGCGCGCATTTATTTTTATTACAATGGGGATTTTAAAAGAGCAGAAGTGCAAATCCTACGTAATGAAGACAAGTAACTAACGAAGCTTGAGAAGTTTGAATGGAAATTGTTTATGCGTTGAGAGTGTTTAAAAGATCCTGGTTTGCAGGCTACCAGCAGCCTGTCATCAAGTGGTATCAGCAAAAGGGTAAGGGGCTTAGAATTCTTGTGCCAGAGATGAAGTTTGAAGAGTCCACATGCAGATATATTAAAAGGAAAGTGCTCAAGGAAGCAGTCAAGACTAAAAAGTCTTTTGGTTTTAAAGCTGATGATTTGTGTATGTTTGCAGGTGCAGAGGAGGTTTCCATTGATGAAACAGAAGAGGACAAAATCATTGATGATTTCTTGAGTCATTGGGTAAATCCTTCCTGAGATTCAACTCTATGTCAGTGGCTGGCTCTGATACCACAAATGATGAACCGCTGTCTGGTTGCAATGACAACCTTCCAAATCTGATGGTTATACCTTCTATGTCTTCAATCTGTTCTTCATGCAATTTGTGGAGATCCTGGGTCATGAACTCTGCTCTTCAATATATGTAACACTTAAAGGATCTTTAACGCCAGGCAATGCTACGCAATCATAAAATCAAACACCTTTTAAACGCCTTCTTGCCAAAACTTAATACAGCCATTGTTAATTGGATTAGCACATATCTATTTTAATTGACCCGCGTCCCATTTGGCATCGTATTAACTTGGTGGACAGGTATGGAACTATGGAGCAGCGCGCGACAATATCAACACACCATATCTATTACAGAACAACTGTTTGGATAAATCGATGGGTGGACATAATAAGGAGGACAGCGCTTAACACTTAACCGACTCACCTTACACAAACACTGTTCTTTCGATCATGCACAGCTTTTGGTTATGGGAACAGCGCACCGTTAATGAACCACAGTTCCACGCGTTCCATATAATAACAATACAATTTCAATTTAAATGACAGCGTTTCACCCACGGAATAACACAGAGTATTGGTAATTAAATGAAAGCGTTTCAAACAAAAATCCACAGGCCCATAAAAATACACGACTACAGCATTCGCACCAGGTTTCTTTCAAGAATTATAAGCACCGATTTAATATAAATTCAGACATTCACATTACACATGACACCGCCAGTTTGGAGCCAAGTTCTCCATTATTCTATTCAGCAAATCCAATTATGAACAGCGCCTCACCCAATTATTACACAGCTAACTATTTTTTATTACTCCTTCACACACAGGTCCGCACCTTTTCCATCCCTTGACACTGCTTTTCCATGCATCGTTTCATGGAGAGAGCATAGTTGTTAGCGCAGAGAGGGTAAGCTGTTGTGCATGCTATGTCATGAAACACAGTAAGTTTATAATTCTTAAACGGTACATGGTTCACTGTTAAAATAAAAATATCTTGGATTGGCTCTCATCGAGTACAAGCAGAATTGGAATGACAACGTTATGGAGAATCATGTGACAACAATCGCCGTCTGAGAACGATGCTATGTTTCGGAAATTTAAGAGAAGTCTGTTAACCAAAACAGTTGCAGGTTAATGTCCTTCCACGCTTCTTGTGGCAAATATAGCGCGCAGGCTGTGTTAACACAACGTTGGGACGGTGATGGCATAGGTTCTGTGTGTGTAGAGGTCCTCTGCGTGTAGAAAGGGTTGCCGGTGACATATATGGATGCCTGCATATTAAACCTGTAGGCACACTCCTCAACACGGTTAATTGTTGGATATTGTTATAATATTACAGGTGGAGAATTGTGGAGCGGGTTTAAACTGTTGTGTGCGCAACTAAATATGCGTTGTTCTATTATTAAGAACTGTGGTGTGTATTCCAATGGCTGTGTGCGGAATGTTTATAAATGGGTGACTGCTTTATTATAAGTTTTCCATCATTGCTATGCGTAGATTTTGACATGGATATCCATCATAAATCTACATGGATATCCATCATTGCTGTGCGCCTTGTTTTATGGCAGCGAAACCCATATTTAAATTGATTTCAATCGATTTCAATTGTCTGGTAATGAAGTTTTGTTTAGAGTTTCTGGAGATGCATGATTAGCATAAAAAAGTGTTGAAGATCCTGGTTTGCAGGCTACGGGCAACCTGTCATCAAGTGGTATCAGAGCCTAGCTCTGTTTTCATTGGAGAGTGATTGTTTTGTTTTGTTGAAGAATTGAAGCTTATTTTTTATTATCAGATGTGATATGCAACATAAACAAGTGAGTAGGTTAATTGCATGTGGTGATTTTTGCACTGATGAATTTTGATTTACAGAAATAGTGAAGAAATTTCAGCAGGAAGAAGGAGAAGTGAATGTGGCAGAACCTAAAGGTTCAACAGAGGTTGAATAAAGTTGCAGATGGGAGAAGCCTACATGAGCAGTGGAGGATGCTCAAAAGGTTCCAGCAGAGGACCAATGGTTACCAAAAGGCCAGATCCGGAGAAAAGGACTGGTGAGGTAAGTTTCAGCAAGAGAGCTTGCTGTGGCAGAGGCTTCATGCAACGCATAGCTGAAGAACTTATGGCGATGGAGAAGGCTATAAAAGTCATAAAGGAGACAGAGGAAGAGGTTCAGAGAAATGCCACAGATATGAGGTGACTGGTGGAGTTCGAGAAAGAGAGATTGCAGAAATAAAGGCACAGTTACATATACTGGAAGAACGGCTGCAAGAGCAGGAAAAGCAGAAAGGAAAATGGCTCTTTCCACTGAAGGGAAAGAGAGTGATTTGGCGACAACTGCAGAGGAGGATGAGGCAAATTCTGATTGCCTTGTTGGAAAAGGGGCTTAGAATTCTTGTGCCAGAGATGAAGTTTGAAGAGTCCACATGCAGATATGATAAAAGGGAAGTGCTGAAGAAAGCAGTCAAGACTAAAAAGTCTTGTGGTTTTAAAGCTGATGAGTTGTGTATGTTTGCAGGTGCAGAGGAGGTTTCCATTGGTGAAACAGAGGAGAAGATCATTGATGATTTCTTGAGCTATTGGGTAAATCCAGATCAGCTGGATAATGTAAAACCTTGTGTTTTTATAGCTGACAATTGTGATGTGATGACAGGTTTTACTGAGGAGGATGTGCCATCTTGTGAAACTGTTACAGCACAAGAAGAAGTGCTTATGGATGAAGCGCAGATAAGGGAGGTAACAGTTGATACTATTGAACATTTTGTGCAAACTGAGAGTTTACATGCAGGTGATGAGATGGCAACAACAGAAAGCTGGGATTGTGAAAGTCTTGAAGATTGCACAGAAATCTTCTCAAAGGAGATGACAGATTTATGGCAGGAGTTAAATGTTCTGGAGAATAGACTAGAAGTACAGAGGATAAGAATTCAGAATATAAAGGTAGAAATGAATGAAAATAAAGAGGTTTATGAACCAGAATACAGATGCATTCTCAGAGAAGATGTTGCAGAGGGACAGGAAGTTTGGGAGGCAGCAACATCCATAGTGACAGCTCAGACAACAGTGATGGCAGCAGCAGAGGCACTGATGCCTTGTGATTTTTATTCTAACAATTGTTTTGTGAGTACAGGTCTTACTGAAGAAGCTGGACAAAGTTTGCTGGACAAAGAAATTGATTTAATCAGAAGAATCATGTTGAAAGGGTCTCAGAGAAAGACATCAACAAGGAAGAGAAGCAGCAGAAGCAGCAGCAAAGGAAAGACAGTAGAAGATTGTGAAAGTGCAGCGAGTGGAGCAAAGCAGCATAAGGTGTGGAGACCTGGAGAAGAACAACAAACAAAAGTAGTAGCAGAGGATGACTTGCAGCACAAAGTATGGGATCCAAGCACATGATCAGGAGATCATGATTAATTTTGAGGTTGGGTGTATGATGCAGGAGCATCTAGAACATTTCCATTTGTAAATATAGCATAAAATGGAGATAGGGTTTCTATGTTTTTTTTAGCTAAAATTAGGATAAAAGCTGGGAATAAGGCTTCAAGCTTTAATTCCTTATGTTAAAAAAAAAAAGCTTGCTTTTCCTAGGAGATAAGATTTCATCTTATCCTTATTTATCCTTATGTATGTTTCTTTTAATTATAAATAAAGCAGCAGCTGAACTCTCATCTCATCAGAGAGAGAAGGAGGAGCGTGCCAAAAATGTTATGATTATAATTTCCTCTCAGCGTTCATGAATGATTTATTTCTTGGTTAACTGAACCATGTATTCAATATTTTATTTGGATGTGTATGGATGCGTTGAATGATCTAGTATCCTGTGAGTTGATAGCATGGATGGCCTTTACATTGTTTTTTTTGTTGAATTTCGGCATTATATTTTCAAACCACTATTTTCCATCATCGTTTCATGGAGAGAGCATAGTTGTTAGCGCAGAGAGGGTAAGCTGCTGTGCATGCTATGTCATGAAACGCAGTAAGTTTATAATTCTTAAACGGTACATGGTTCACTGTTAAAATAAAAATATCTTAGATTGGCTCTCATCGAGTACAAGCAGAATTGGAATGACAACGTTATGGAGAATCATGTGACAACAATCGCCGTCTGAGAACGATGCTATGTTTCGGAAATTTAAGAGAAGTCTGTTAACCAAAACAGTTGCAGGTTAATGTCCTTCCACGCTTCTCGTGGCAAATATAGTGCGCAGGCTGTGTTAACACAACGTTGGGACGGTGATGGCATAGGTTTTGTGTGTGTAGAGGTCCTCTGCGTGTAGAGAGGGTTGCCGGTGACATATATGGATGCCTGCATATTAAACCTGTAGGCACACTCCTCAACACGGTTAATTGTTGGATATTGTTATAATATTACAGGTGGAGAATTGTGGAGCGGGTTTAAACTATTGTGCGCGCAACTAAATATGCGTTGTTCTATTATTAAGAACTGTGGTGTGTATTCCAATGGCTGTGTGCGGAATGTTTATAAATGGGTGACTGCTTTATTATAAGTTTTCCATCATTGCTATGCGTAGATTTTGACATGGATATCCATCATTGCTGTGCACCTTGTTTTATGGCAGCGAAACCCATATTTAAATTGATTTCAATCGATTTCAATTGTCTGGTAATGAAGTTTTGTTTAGAGTTTCTGGAGATGCATGATTAGCATAAAAAAGTGTTGAAGATCCTGGTTTGTAGGCTACGGGCAGCCTGTCATGAAGTGGTATCAGAGCCTAGCTCTGTTTTCATTGGAGAGTGATTGTTTTTTTTTGTTGAAGAATTGAAGCGTATTTTTGATTATCAGATCCGATATCCAGCATACACAAGTGAGTAGGTTAATTGCATGTGGTGATTTTTGCACTGATGAATTTTGACTTACAGGAATAGTGAAGAAATTTCAGCAAGAAGAAGGAGAAGTGAATGTGGCAGTGAACCTGGCATTCAGTTGAACGCTGAATAAGAAGGACAATTGCAGTGTCCTGAAGAAGAAGAAGAGTGAGTTGCAGATGGGAGAAGCCTACAGGAGCACGAGCCATCACCGCTGGTATGTGTCGGTAACTCCATATAACTATTATGTTTCCCCGAGATACTCTGGTATGTTGGGTAATGAATCGCTATGATGGATTTTCAATATTACCTCGGGCTCCTGGCAACTCCTTTCAAAAAAAGTTACATGGTTGGTTGAAACGCACTCACTTATCTAGTTGAACAAAATCCTGGGATACCGTAAAAAATGAAAAATCGGCGACTTACTTTATCCTGGCTGATCGCCGTTAACCAATTCTGGTATAACCTGGCGACCGATAGGGAAACCTTATAAAACAACCCTTTTGCGGTTACCAGAGGTAGGGAGGAATTTCGCTTATGCTCGTGCGCATATTGCATGATGTAGATGCGGATGAGCATAAACAGGCATGCATGATAGGGAGTTTCCGAGAAGTTATGACAAAAACAATGCACAATCTAAATTCCAGAGGAAGGGAGGGCCCTTGCCATCAAAACCAGGGGGGCCGTAGGGCGGCACAAACATTGCTCGGAAAATTTGAGCTATACCGGGGGTTGGATGGTGAACAGAAACGATTGATCGATAATCAGTCAACTTTTGGCATGATCATGTGAAAGAACGAGAGCTCGTGCTATTGCTGTATCAAAACTCTCACCGCCCAGCTCAACTGAACGCGGCTGTTAACCAAACTTTGGTTCCGCCGATAGGGAATATAAAGCCCATATGTGAAGTGGGGAAAGTACGAGTAGTAGGTACCACTCATAATGTACCTAAGATTGTAGCCAGGGATTGTCAACAAAACTTAGCTATTCATTGGATCCTTGGAGTAGCTTTCAAACGACATATAAGCAACAGGATGAGCTTGTCCTGACGATGAACCACACTAGTTGGTTGGAAACGCGTCAACAAATGATCAATTATGTGATTTCGCCAAAAAGTTTCTAAACAAATTAGAAAACATGTTGATATATTGCTATTAAAAAGTAACCATGATATTATTATTATATTTTATAAAGAATAATATACATATATAGAATGATACTACATTGAAAACCATAATTGTATATTGTGATTAGAAAGTCAAAATATAATATTCGAAATCATGCTAAATATGACATTACAAACCTTAAATGTCAAAAGGAGAACTTAGAAGTTGGAAATTAAATGACCACAGCCATTCCGAAGACCATGTCTATAGAGACGTTAAAAAACCATGGTCAATGCCAAATTAGGAGGCCGGAAGGCAAAAACAAAAATAAGAAAATACCAAATCGTTGTTGACATTACTTGTAGCAAGAATAAAAGAAGCACTTCTTCCCCATGGATGCCTTCCTGATTATGATCTCACGCTCGCCTGAAGACAACCATGCCTGAAGACGACCATCTAAACATGAACACGCACGGTTGAAAGGAGGAAAAACACACCAGACACTATTCAGATCAGCTAATGAAGTATTATAAATTCTTGAAAATTTTGGAAGAGTTTATAGTGATGGTTTTGATCTTGTTGGAGACTGGTTCATAGCACGTGCTATTGTGTTAATAATTATTAATTGTTTATATATAATAGTGATTAAAAATTATATGTATGTCTGACAAGACCAGAAGATTGGAGTTGACAGAATTGTAAATCGTTGTAAATTTTTATTTAATAGAAAAGTTAAGGTGGTTTTTCCAAGTAATTTTCCAAATAAATCTATTATTTATTTTGGTTCTGTGATTTTTCTTACAAATTATTGTTCAGATCTAAGATTTAAATTAACAAGCAATTATAGTTACGAATCTATTGCATTATTTAAACCTCTGATATATTGACTGAGTTTTTAACACTGAGTGTCATTTTTCTAATTATTTTCAAAGGCTCGGTACGTAAAGTTGCATTAATAAATCTAGCCTGACAATGTTGAAAATATGCCAGGGACCGGGATCATCATTAAAGACACTACAGTCCCTCGAAATTTTCCCTAGGTCGTCCTCGAGAGTTGACTTATGAATGATAGCGATTAAAAGATCAGGTATTGGTTGCCTTCCTTAGGAAAAATACCGAATAAAAGATGAGGAAACATAACTGGTCAGACTTCTGGTCCTCAACATTTAATTGTCAAATTAGGACGAACAATGAATAAAGTTAGGTCTGAGTCACGCATATGTTTATTTTTTGTACTTTCGAGGAGAGGAAAAACATAGCTCTCCTTGGTTGCTTGTAGGGTTTAATATATTGACAAGAGTGGATATCCTAGGAGCCAACCTACTTTGCTTTGGCAGAATTTTTATATATATAATATAGCTATAACTTAACCATTTGAGCAAACATTTAGGACTCAAATCCACTGGAAAATGTAGCAAAATATTCCCAAAGCATCTATGCATCTCATTCATATGCTACAGTAAACTTTCTTGCACATGGATTACAGGATTTTTTTTCTTATGCATGAAATAGATTAAAATACAAAAAATAGATAATAAAAAAATGCAATCACACACCATCCACAATGAACAAAAATAATCTCTAGATGCATAGATTACATGATTTCCAAAACAAAAATAATTTCCTACACATGGATTACATGATGGATGCGCAAGAGAGTGTGGATCTAATCAACTTTTCTGCACGTGGCTTACATGATAGCACTGTTGTGGGAGAACCCCAATTTAAGTATTCCTCTGTAACTTCAACATTGCTTGCAGCATGAATAGGATTCCAAACATGTGTGGCGCTAATTCTTTTGAACCCCATACCCATCAACTCTGCAACAGAACAGGAGTCAGTGATGGTCATGTTGTTCTTGTAGGCATCATGTACATGATCATCCTCACAGTTGCAGGTTGCAATTCTCTTGTAGGAGCCCAACCACATCGAGTGCATGCATTTGTATTTTCTCGATGGGGCGAGGTGCATCTTAGTCTTCTTCAACGAATTATTCACACCTTTTCACATTATCTTTACAATGGATTGCAATTTATCACCCCTCCCAACATATATGTTGGCAAGCAACTCAGGGAGGGCGCTCCATTCCCTGGTGGGTCTCGCTATCTCAAACTGCGTTCTGAAATCCAAGTTCACAAACAAATGAACGCTTCTGCCTAATTTTGTGCTCTTTAATATCACATCCAAGTATTCATAGTTACCTGCACAAGAATTTCCATCTCTTTAATAAAGAAGAATTCATGAAAGCCTATATTTGAAAATTAAAAAATTTGGCAGCCAAAGAGACCCACTAACCAGGAGGAAAGCTTCTACTATTATCGCTGGGGTGCAATTTGTAGATTGCTACATCATATCCCACACTTTTAAGATGGCACATCATAGACTTTTTGAGGCATTCTGCTTGTGGTTGTTGCTACAGTTTCCTGGCTATTTCCATACACTTAGTTGTTTCGGCCAGCAAGGTCAACTCTGTAGCACAACTGCAAGATATAATGCCCTGGGAAATATTCCAATCTTTTCAGTTCAGAATGTCGAAGAACATACCCAATATAGCAATATATATTAATATTAAAAGTAGGGAATACAAAAGTCAGATTGAAGAGGAAAATTTCAGGGTTTGATGTATAATATACCTGAAGTATCTCAAACTGTCGTTGTTGAAATTTTTTTTGGCAATCCTCCGTGATGTTGGTATCCATGGTTTGAGTGAGGGGAGATAGGTCCTCTGCTTCTGCACTTGCGCTTGATTCCTCCATAAATTGTGCAACCATATCCTCGAGGCACGCTGAGTCAGTCTCGTATTCGTTTTCGGTTCCGCTGCTACTGTTTCCTCTCTCTGGTTGAATCTCATCAACACTGCGACGCACAAAGAATGCAGGCATTGCGAATTATAAGCAATTTGGGCAGACAAATATGATGGTAAGAAATGCAAAAGCCAGCGGGGAGTAGAGAGCAAGAGGGCAGAGTGTCATTCCTTTCCGTTGTGGGGTGAATGAATGTGGTGGAGAAAATTGAAGATAATTGATTTTCTTTCCATGCAGCGATGCCACGGAGCCAAGAACTCGGAGGTGAAAAGAAGGCAACTCAACCGATATTTTGAAAAAGCAGTCAAAGTGCAGTGCATGCTTGCCAAATGCGATGCGTGGCAAGGGATAATGAATTGAACACTTCAAATCAACGGTTGAAAGTGTCTCACCTGATCGAACGGAGCAGGATAAAAGTGTTGACGAAGAAGTTGATGCATAGGAAAGCCTATCGACCTAATAATAGAAGAAAATAATAGTAATAATAGATAGCGATGCATGTTGGGATCATACATCGTTGGATTAAAGACCCTGCATCCATAATCTATGACTTGCGCTTATCATTTAAATTCATTTTCACATAGATCTGTTAATATTAATATGAATATTAGATTTATAATAGAGAAAATATATATGTATATTATTTGTAAATTAAAAAATAATGAATATGAATATTAGATTTATAATAGGGAAAATATACATGTATATTATTTGTAAATTAAAAAGTTATTTTATTAAAATAAGAGATTTGGATTTTGGATTTAATTATGGTGAATTTATAATTTGTTAGAGTAATATGGATTAAGTGTAAGATGAAATTTATTTGTTATTGCTATAATATTAAGTATATCAAATAATTTTAAACTCGGATATATCCATATTAAGAGTATATTTAATAATCTCTAAGTCAGATATATCATGAATCTATGATTTGGTAAGAGTCGAGGCTTGACGATGATACTCTATTGTAATTTGAAACCAAGCGAAAGAGATGATAGCCCATCGGGCCAAGCATTACTTACGAAAAAGGCACTCGTTGAAATGTCTCATGGGTAAGCCAAAAAAAATTGTTGAAAATAGTTGGGATTAAAGTTTTTTTGTCATTATATTATTAAAAGATATATCAATAATTTTTATAAGAATTTGGATAAAACATCT
This sequence comes from Pinus taeda, assembly GCA_000404065.3. Taxonomy (NCBI): domain Eukaryota; kingdom Viridiplantae; phylum Streptophyta; class Pinopsida; order Pinales; family Pinaceae; genus Pinus; species Pinus taeda. The sequence goes on along the minus strand of APFE030617207.1, from coordinate 32,768 downwards.
ATTTTCAAATTTTAATATAAAAAGTTAAACATGTCCGTTAGAATTGAACCCAAATAAAAAACAAATTACAATCTAACTAATCATACTACCCAAAAAAATAAAATTAATAACATCGAAAGTCAAAATCATTATTGGGAAAGAGACATTAAATCTAACTATACTGGCAGGTATAAATTTTCAAAATACACTTAAATCGTAATTTTTAAATTAAAAAAATTTACAAATAAATAAAATACAAATTATTAATTTAAACCATTTAAAATTTATTAAAAAATTAAAAAAATACAAATTATTAATTTAAACCATTTTAAATTTATTAAAAAATTAAAAATAACAATACAAAAACATATTAAATGAAGGAAAAACAAAAATGAATTTATGTAAAAAATATAAATATCATTACCTGTTATATCAAATTAAATAATTATACTTCGAATTATTTTTATTTTTTTTAATTAATATATATGAATGATAACAATGTTGTTTATATTTTTTTGGGTTTTTCAAGTAATTGATTTACATTCTATTTTTAAAACAGGAGCAGACAAAGAAAAAAAAATCTAAAAAGGAAAGTATTTGAGCCTTTCTCCAGAAGCACTCAAACAAGTCCCCTCTACAAGCACGTGGCAACAAGAAGTTCGGAGGAAAAGTCATTGATGATTTTGCCTTATATAGTCCCACATTCACACCTCTCACCTTATCATTTTTATGTGAAAGAATTGTTAAATGCAAAACAAAGGTTGGAGGTTTTAGAAGCTAAAGAACATGAAAGAGATCATAAAATTCATATAATAACAGCTGAGAACAAGGCTTTAGCAGAAAGCAATAAAGTTTTAAAAGAACAACTGGCATTGCTACAGGAAGCTCTCTAGATAGGGAAGACATAATCGTAACACGTGAAGGCAAGTGTGCAAAACATAAGAAATCTATAGTGGAAAGTACAGAGGTGGTGAATGCGAAATCATCCCAGGATAAAGGGAAAATGATTGCCAAAATAGACAACCATGAAGAGAAAGCAAGAGAAGAAAGGAAGGGAGATTCCACCAAAGTTTCCAAAACTTGGGCTCAAGTTATTAGCAATTCTCCTAATAAGGAGAAACAAACATTCAAGTTGACAACATGCAAGATAGAGAAGGCAAGGAAAGATAAAATAGGGCAGCAAACATAATTATTAAAAGGGTGAAAGACTATGGGAAAATGAATATACTCTTGACCTTGCAAGAGACTTCTTGAAAGACAAATTGTTATGGCAAGGACAAATATGCCAAGCATGGAGGGTGGGTAAGTTTAATAGTGAGAGAGACAGACCCATAAAAGTCATCATGCCTAGCTTGCATGATAAATATATCATTCTAAGCAAGAAGCATCTCTTGAGGGGTTCTCGCTTTTTCCTAGAAGAAGATTTAACTGTAAAACAACAGGGGGAAAGAAGGGAGGAAATGTTAAAGGTTAGGGCAGCAAGAGATGAAGGCAAGAGAGCATGGATTTATAAAGGCAAAGTTGTGATAGCGCAATTTGGTCCTCCTTCCAAAACAAAGCAACAAGATGGTAATAAAGAAGAGGCAACAAACTTTTCAACAGGAAATCCGGAAGCAAGGTCAATATGGGAAAGCAGGGACAAAGACTTAAATGTGAGTCTTGCATGTTAAAATAAATAGCAATTAAGTCATACCCAGGTTTCCTTAAGATTAGTTTGTTGGAACTGTAGAGGTTACTCATGGAGACGAGGACCTGGGTTAGGGCCTATTGTGGAAGATATAGACATAATTTGCCTCATAGAAACACATGAGCATAAGGGTGCAAGACACCTCTATTTGAAGGATATTGGAAGATGGCAGTGTGGAACAAGGTAGCAGGGAATGGCAAAGGGTGCGAGGTATCATGGTTTTAGTAAGGGAGAAATAAGGTCATCTCATTTAGTTAGAAAAAGAAGACTCAAATAAGCAATTCATTTGGTTTAAAATATCGGAAAATGGAAACCACATCAAAATTGCAGCATGCTATTTTGTGCCGCAAGTTTCAAAAATCTACAAAGTTAGAGGGCTTGACCACAAAGATCCATTTGCAGCCTTAAAAGCAAATATTGCAACATATTCGCAGCTAGGTGAAGTCCTTATAGTGGGTGATTTCAATGTTAGGACTGCAAGTGAGCAAGATAGCATTCTTTGTTGTAAACATGATTACGACCCTATTTGGCTTACAGAAGAGAGTAATCATCAATGAGAAAGAATTGCAAAGGACAAGGGTTGCAATCTCTTTGGTGAACAATATCTTACTCTATGTGGGGCTTTTGATTTAGTCTTTTGTAATGGCTTGACTAGATGGGCAAAGTCTGGTAATTTCACTTGCAATACTTACAATGGAGCAAGTGTAGTAGAGTATGTAATTTGCTCGCATGGTTTGTGTGAGAAAATGGAGGAAGTTTTGATTGGAGATCAGCTATGGGACTTAAAATCAGAGCACAAGCCAATTTTTTTTATGTTTCTCTTGGACTGGAAAGAAATAATTAGAGTAAAAAATTCAGCATGTCCAACAAAATCTCACACAAGGTAGAATTATTTTAACCCCAGAAAATTGTAATACCTTCAAAATGATGTTATAGAGGCTCTTCAAGAAGGAGAAAATCACAATTCACAGCCTTCATAGTCATGAATTAACACATTTAATTCAATGAGCACTTGCAAAGTGCAAAAGAGCAAAAATTAAGAAGTCTGAAACAAATTACCTTCTAGTTAATGCTTGGTTTGACGAGGAATGCCAAAAGGCAATGAGAATGTGGAAAGAGTCAAACAAGGATAACATAAAGCTCAAAGCTTACAAGCAGTTATTAAGTAATAAAAAGGTTGATTTCATGGTTTCAAGGAGGGAAGAACTAATCTTCCTTAGGAAAAATAATCCCAAATTATTTTGGAAGGAGCTCCAATCGAAAAAAGATACAAACTGGAAATAGTATTACAACTTCTAAATGGTTTGACTATGCAAGACAACTTTATGAGCAGGATCTCAAGGTTGACCCTCCCCCCTTAGTGAACACTAATATTGAACTCTTCACAGTGCAAGAGGTAGAGATGGGTATCAAGAAGTAGGGTGTTGGAAAAGCAAAAGACTTCGCTGAACTCCAAGCAGAATATCTAAAGTGGGGCTCAACGATTCTTGCACCTCACAATACAAAAATTTTCAACAACATCATACAACAGGGGCTCCCCACAAATTGGACAACTAGTATGGCAATACCTCTTTTCAAGAGTCGTGACGTCAATAATCCCTTCAATTATAGGACCATCATGATAAACCCTTTGTTTGCAAATCTATTTGGAAGCATGCTAGAAAACAAAATCAGCAAGTGAGCAGAAGAAAGAGATAAGTGTGTTAAAAGGAAAGCAGGTTTTAGACCTAAACATTCCACAGTTGATCATTGTATAAATTTAAGGCACATCATTGAAAAAGTTTGGAAGAAAAAGGAAGAAGTCTTTTGTTGCTTTGTTGATTTCAGAAAAGTGTTTGAATCGGTTCCTAGGGATAAGCTTTGGCACAGAATGGAAGAACTTGGGGTTCCTAAACATTTGAGAGCAGTTTTGCATAGGCTGTATGAAGAGGTGAAAGTCAAAATTAGAACTTCATTAGGCATTTCTAAAAGTTTTAGAAGTAATATTGGGGTCAAGAAAGGTTGTCCATTGTCTCCTACCCTTTTTGGTTTATATATTGATAATCTTGAGGAGTGGTTAAATTCGCAAGGGGGTGATGGTATCTATTTAGGCAAGTTTGTTATAAGGCTTATTTTGTATGCAAATGACCTTATTCTGATTGCTAAATCGGATCTTAGTTTGCAAGAGCACTTACTACCCCTTGAGCATTTTTGTAGAAGTGTGGGGATGCAAGTCAATATCACCAAAATGAAAGTAGTGGTTTTCTCTAAGAAAATAAAAAATAACCAACATAAGTTCTACTTTGAAGGCAACATTCTGGAAGAAGTTGTGGGATACAAATACCTCGGAATTGACTTCAACAAAAATCTAAGTCATAATGGTTGTAGAAAGAAAAGAACTTTGGGGGGTTGGAAAGCATTTTATGTGTTTCAAAATAGGTATAGAGAGGTGGAGTTTTGGGATTGGAAAACCACTCAAACTCTTTTTGGGCTTCTAGTGATTATGGTGATTCTCTATGGTTGTGAACTATGGGTCAACAGTACATTCGACATGCAATGGAGACAAATTGAGAAAATTCAGAAGTGTTTGATTACAAACAAATTCAAGATTAAAAGTGCAGTTCCTTATGCTATCTTGTTAAGTGAAACAAGAGCTGCTCCTATTGAAGCAATTACTAAGTTGCGAGTCATAAGGTATTTAAAAAAATTTGAGCAAATGGAAGAGGGTAGATGGCCTAAGGTTGTATTTAATGACAGATTGTGCAAAAGAAAAAACCTTGGATGATGTAGCAAAATAACAAATGGTTTAGTAAATGGGGGTATTTGTTTGAATGTGTGTCTCATAAACAACAAAGAGATCAAAGTGTTTGTTATGGAAAAGTCCACAAGTGTACTTGGGATAAGGAGCTAGGAAGACAGAAAAAGTATTATATTAAAGTGTTGAATCCCACTCATAGTCATCAACCAAAAGCATACATAGAGGTCAATATCTCTTGGAGAGCCAAAATTCGTATTGCTCAGTTAAGGACTAATTCTCATCAACTTCGTTGTCAAACAGGGCGTTGAAAAAGGCCAAAATAAGTGTGGAAGGAAAGGGTATGCATTTTTTGTTCTTTCGGAAAAGTGGAAATATAAAAACATTTCATTTTAGAATGTGAGGCCTTCAAAGACAACAGGGAAAGTTATGCAGATATGTTGGCAGCTAGCTCTTGGGATAATCTATTTAGCGAGGGGTTTGTCGAGAAGCTGGGAGCATTTATTTTGAAGCTTCACAAAAAAAGGGTCAAGTACATCAAGCAAATGAAGAAGCAATTTGTCCCATAGACTAACTTTAGCCTTGTGGACATTAAAATAATTTCTTTCTTTCTTTCTCTAATCAAGAACATTGTAGTAAAATTTCTTGTTTTCTCATTTTCCATTATAATACCTTTTAAGGATGTTTAGAAAAAAAAGTATTTGTTATTTTTTTTTCCTAAGAAAAACAATTTCTACCACATTGTGGAAAAATACTATATTTTTTTTTAAGAAATTCAAAGCATATTATTGAAAACAGTACGTTGCACTTCCAAGAATATATTATCGGTATCATTCATAAGCATACACTTAAAAATTATAAATATATTTATACAAAAATATAATATTTATTAGGATATAATAGTAAAGTTAGTATTATAGTATATAGTAAAGATGTAAGTTATGTGTACTTTGAATTGCTTGAGTCAGTGAGATTCAGGGTTAAATCTTCATGGGCTTTCATTTAAATAAGAGAATAATTTATCCATAATTTTTTGAGCCGGAGGTCATTCTAAGCCGTATTTGATGTGATGTAACCTTCGTCGTCCGGTCATCAAAGATGAATTTGTCATGTCAGTCAAAATAAAAGAATTAAAATAATATATATCAAAAATTAAAAAAATTAAGTACGTATACAAAACATTAATATGTTGGCTCATAAAAAAATTTGACGCGAAAAAATTATCTGTTCGGCTCATTGTTAGATCCGTATTTAAGACTGGCATCGTATGATGGTTATAATGTTCTTTTTAACTTATTAACCAACATCTTAAATGATGAGTCATTATGACTCGCTCCATTTAAAAGAGGAAATCAATTTATTGAAAAAATCTAGTATCTTTTTGTCACCTCGTAAGTTGGTTTAAAATAATAGTAATAATGATATTAACTTATAAATTTATATCAAGAAAAAAAATCTAATAATCATAATTTTTTGAAATTAGTTTTCTTCATGCTGACTTTAGTTATAATTAAATGAATTAATATTTATGGGAATCAATCATAATAAATATCAAAATGCTTAGTTCATAATAGCATTTTTCATTACCAGAATGATTATAACTAATAACAAATCTTTTAAAAACAAGTAAACTTATTCTAAATATTATTTATTACTCATTATAAAATAATAATAATAATATAAAAAGATTTTTTCCCGATGGGATGAGCATGGAATTGAAAAGGGGTCTAAAGGGATGAGCATGCCCCCTGCCCACCTGAAGTGCATTAAATAGCAAGGGGTGTGGTTCATTCCCGACATGCATCCACATGCAACCTCACAGATGGTCATAAATAGGCAAGGAGAGTTGATGGAATTTACATTAGTCCTAGTGGTAAGTGTTGTAGGTAGGGGCAAGCGTAAGGTTGAGGAATTGACCTCCCTATCACTGGTACTTTCGCTTGGCTCCTGTGTAGAGGTAGCACTGCTTGTTTGCGTGCTTAGCAATAATGCGAAGAGTTGTGGTTTTCATCCGGAGTTGGAGAAGTGGAGGTGGGTGGGGAATTTCTACAAGCGAGAAGGGAATTTATGGTTGGAACTAGGGATTGGTAGAGGAAGTCGATGAATGCTCTCCACTGTAAATGCAAGTTTGGCTGCATAGGTTTCATTCCTCACGAATTTTCATGGTCTACTTTTTATTATTCTTGGTTGTGTACGTCTTGTCTATGTCAATTCATTAATTAAGTTTTCTATGCTAGGGTTTGAGACTAAATTAGGGAAAATTGAGCGTTTCTTTAGCCTGTCTCGACCTAAGGAGATAGTGTTCATTCCAGGCCTAAGTATGTTGCTTTTCATGTCTGGTCTATCAAAGTTTTTTCACATAGCATCGACCTCTTGGTTCAATTTAGCAGGGAAAAGGTGTGGTATGTCTTGGCTTTAGACTTGTCTGTGGCTTTGTCTCTGTCTAAGTTCACAGGTTGCTATAGGTTTCAAGGGGGAAGGTTTTGATTACCTCGAGGAGCAAGGTAGTAATGATTTGTCTCTGGAATTATTTCAGTGTTATTTGTGTCACGTGTGATGTCTACTTTAATTTCAAGGTCAATGTGTATATTGCTAGTGGTTTTGTTTCAAGGGGGAATTCTTGTTTGTCTTCAAGTCATGATCACTCATTAAATTTTTAGAGTTTTGAACCCCACATGCTCGACATGCCTCCCAAGTGACGCATGCAGTAAATACAATGTGGTGGAGGCAGCAATCCTCAGGGACAACATAGGGCATGATTTTTTCCCCAAGGCATGGTTGCAACATATTTTAATGCAGTGCTACCTAAGACCCCACATGAAAGTAAAAATTTGGAAATTAAAACAGGGGCCAAAAAACAATCCTACTCTGACTCTGAGATACTTGAGGAGGTGCCTTGTTGGGTTCCCAATCCTGGTCACACTAGGGGGCAAAGAAAGAAAAACCTCAATTTGGTGGTGTTGTATTGGCAGATGAAGACTTTACTTGGTCTATTATTGAAAGACAAACACGTGGAAAGATACAACTTGTTTGCTTCACTGGAGGACATCAAAAGGACGTTGAGGAACCAATGTTTCTACATGGATAGGCTCGATACAAGACTAGCCCATGTAGAAGGGTATCTACATTGTAACACTAATATTGATGCACCTCCTAGTTCAAGTGTGAGGGTCCTAGCATCCATTTCTTCTTTTGACTCTTAATGGCTCTTAAGTCTACTAGTATATCTAGACTCCACCTATGTTTTGTATTATATATTTAGATTGTTTGGTTTTGTGATATTTTTGTTATCTGTAATAAGAACAATGGGTGGTTTCTCATGTATTCAAGGGAGGCAATGAGATCCCCTGCATATGACTAGATGTATTAGCTCTAGAGACATTTTGATAATATAACATTTCTCTCTCTATATATATGTATATATAAAACAAGATTTTTAATCATGGAGTTTCAAATCCACTTTATCATCAAGATTATTAATCTATAAATAAGCTTTGCTACAATATCATGGCTTATTAATATTAAATATCCAAAACACCATACATACATACATACATACACACACACACACACACATGTGTGTGTGTGTGTATAATATTTAATTTTATAACATTTTTTAATTAAATTGAAAAGCAAAAAGAGTATGACTACTTTATATATAAATCTGGACTCTTTATCTTGACTACTATTAAAAATATTCCATAAACATTCAATAAAGGTTAAATCTCTATCATCCATTTATTAATTATAAATAAATTTTCTATTAAAATTTCAAAATTCTTATTCCAAAATAAACACATCTATCAATATATAAAAAAAAAAATTGTAAGCTTGGTAGTACCTTCCTTTTCATTACTTTAAAAGCAAATTACAGCAACATAACAGTTAGTTAAGTGGTCAAAACTTGTCCATAGGGAAACCAAGTTAATCGACCACCTAACAGCATTATAGGCCAACCAATAGCAAAAAATAAGGAGTCTATCACACTAGGCAAAATATGCCTGTAGGTCTAGACCGTATCTAAAAACTACAATGCCTTCAACAATAATTACAACATATTGAAATGTAAAAGCTGTATGCATACTGCTATTCAAAAAAACAGAGAGAGATCAACAAGAAAACTAGTCAGTGCCCTCAACTGAAAATGACTCGATCAGAGTCGAATCCTTCACATTTGAGCGAGGGAGTTCTATCAGAGTACAGATGCACGCCATATGGTCTTCAATTCTCTTGAGGCAACGATCACGCTTCTAAAATTGGAAGTGGAGTTTCTAAAACTCCTTGTGGGAGTTAGGGAAGCTTTGGATTGTCGCTGCCATGTTTGTCGCAACCTACTCCAGTGCCTTGCCTGGAAGGCTCTTCATCGACCAGTATAAAAGCAAAGTATGTTTGTATTGAGTCACTCTGCCGCAGGTGTGCCTGGGATCTGACACCATTACTTGTGTTTCTTTCACATCAATTTCCATGTTGTTAGCTTGTGTTATTTAATTTTGCTTCCCATTCTTCAATAAGATTACGGATTTCCTCCACAGTACCCTCATGATACATAGAGGTCATGTCATTGATAATACTATTGACGAGCTCTCATCCTCCTGTCCACCCCCCTGAGGTGTTGGGTTGGTCTAATCGAGTATCCCCTTTGTTTCATTTGCCTCGGCCCCGAGAGGTAGATCCATGACCAGAGGTTTTCGACAAGCGAGCCATTCCCTTACAGAACCAATGAACCTGATAAAAAAAGGGTCGTGTAACTTTAATCTTAAAATAGGGATGGTTCCAGGAGGCAAACCACTTCCAGGCAATCTTACTATCCGGAACCCCTTTCAGAGAAGCAACAAAACACCATAATAACACTAGAATTTTATGAGAGAGAACACCACAACTCTGCTTGTGACCGTATAAATTGAGGTTCAACCTCGGGATTGCGACTAAATGCAGAACCAAAACCCACCCTCCATACAAACCGATAATTCAATAGAGATTAAAGATAGGGAAGAGCTCCCACAGACCTACCCTCAAACTCACTCGCGAAAGACCTTTGACCCAGGACCCAACATGACTCTTCTCATTCCAAGCACCCACGACAGTGTTACGATGTCACCGGACAACCAATTTCTTCGGCAACCGACTCAGAGGAACCTTCCCAAGCCAAGAACATGTGTAAATAGCAAACCCATACGCATAACAAATGAGAACCCTAGCTGCAATCCCAAAATCATTACCCCAAGTCCATACCAAAAAGACAAGGAAACGATACAGACTCATCTTCGACAAGCAAATTTCATACAACATCGACAGAGAGGTACAATCCTGCAACCAAACTTCATTACAATTGCATATAGTCGCATGCAGGTGATTAATATTTAGCTCAAAAATCAAAATGCTCAGAATCACTCAAACCTAAACGACTGCGTTTGTCTCGACGATATGATCCAAATGCAATTCATTTCACTCAAAACGGAGCTCGTATGAGAAAGATATTGCGTTCTATCCGCTTTGCCAAACAGAGGAATTAAAAAAAAATACAGTCACTACACAATCAACAATCTGTACTGCTAATGTAGCAGGTGACTGTTCAGGTCAAAGGTTGGTCAATGGCCAGTGAGGTCTTGCCAAGTGGTGCATGTTGGTTGGTCTACAGTTTGATGAGTTGGTGTGATTTCATTAGACAGATGAGGACCAATGAGAAGGAGACATGTGGCAATCCCAAAGGCTACCACGTGTCCCTCCCCAAAGGTCTGGCATCGGCGCACAGTGACAAAATTTTATGGCAGGTCAGCGGAGTCCAACCCGCGACCTTGCCCGCACAAGCCCACAGTCTCACTGTTATACCGCACAGTGGTTCTTACAATACTATGGTTTCGATTTGTATTTGTTATGTAAACAGTTAGTGGTTGGGGGAGGAGAGGGCCAGCCCCCTCTCATGTGACCACACCACACATCACCGGAGGCTAGCGATTACACTAACCGTGTGCTTAATGCGTTAATCAAGATTAACCCTTAACTAATACATGTTTATCCATAATTAATGGCGTAGTTAAGTTGGTGGATATTTTGGTGGTTCGACAAATTTGGGATTTTCTCCAAAATTCGTGGGATTAACTCGAGTTCTCTAGTTTTAGTGGAGATTTCCTAGGAGAAACTGAAGAAGCCATAATGTTTGCAATTTTCGACCAATTTGAGCTCAGAAAAAAGTCATTCTTAGATGATTTTGATGTTCTGAGCACATTGAAGCAGGTTTCAGGAGTAGTAGAGCATTGTAAACAACACCTTTTTCAATTTTTAGCTAATACAAAGACATAAGCCATGGAAGTTGGACCAAGGAAATGTAGCCCAAGAGGGTGAACTCCTTTATCAAAACATTGTGTTAAGTGTTCATTTTGATGGTTTGTTGTATATTTGTTTTTTGTTGTTCAACATTTCATTTACATGCTATTTTTCTCATGAATTTGACATAAAACTTGATAAATTTACCTGTTACATTCACAAACACCATAAAGGAAACTTATTCACATAAAGAAAATGATGAGAAATTGTTTTTAATTATGAAGTTGAAATTAGCACAACAAAACTAACATTTAACAACAGATCAAGTTGGTATCAGAGCAAAGGTTATTTGCTTGATTGCTTGAGTTTTGTTCAAGTAGGGTTTTAATCGTCGCAAATTTGTGATGCTTACAAGGTTAAAGTTGTAGAGAGGAGAAGGGAAAATATTGGTTGCAAATACTGAGGTAATGCCCAGAAGAAGGAGAGCCACAAGGCCACAATCTCTGCCCAAAGTTTCAATCCCAGTTGCACTTGAAGCATCTCAAGTTTTATCTTCAATTGAGATTGAGGAGGTACAAGCAGTACCAAAAGTTGAGCTTGAATCCAAAGCCATCATGTCTGAAGCAAGAGAGACAAAAGGTATTTCAGAAGAGGAAGCATACAAGAAAGATTTCCATGATTTAACTGGCATGGTTAGAGTCCTCTATGAAGAGAGGAATACTAGAATGGATGGAGAGAGTTCTAAGTCCCCACATGGAGAGGGAAGCTCAAAAGATAAAAAAAATATGAAAAGAAGGATTCAAAGGGCAATGGAGGAAAGCCTCCTCCATCTCCACCATCTCCACCATCTTCCTCATCATCTTCATTATCCTCATCATCACAAACAACATCATCTTCCACTTCCACCACAAAAATTGTTCATACTCATTCAAAAACCCAAAAGAAAAAGCTCCCCTAGTCAAATTGAACATAAAGTTTGAACTTCCCATGTACAATGGTGAGGTAAATGCAGAGATGTTAGACAATTGGAGATTTATTGCAAAATTCAGAACCTTCAAGAAGACATAAAGATCCAGTTGGCTTCATTGAGGCTAGAAGGAGTAGCACTAGTTTGGTGGGAATCAAAGACTCAAGAGGAAATGCGAATTCATGGTAAGATATCCATTTGTTGGGTTGAATTTGTTTCTTCAATTAAAAGACAGGTTTTATCCTTTAGCCTACATATAAACAACCATCATGAGTTGGCAAAACTTTAGGCAACTCAAGGGCCAAATAGTCCAAGACTATACCTAGGAGTTTATGAAAAGGGCTTTGTTGTTAGGAGTAAACTTGAATTCCCAAGATACTCTCTTGAAATATATTGGGGGTTTACATTCCTACTTAAAACACACTATCCTTATGTTCAATCCAAGCAATTTTAGATGAGGTATGTGTGTAAGCCACACACCTTGAAGCAAGAGGAAAGAACATTCAAGAAGAGGGTAGTAAGAAGAATCCATTCAAGGGTAAGGAGAAAGAGAAGGGTGGAAAATGGAAAGGAAAGAAGAATGCAAGTGTAAAGAAATAAGGGGAGAAAACTATATAACATTGTTCCAAAATGGGGCACGATGACACCCACTGTTGGAAACTACATCCCGAACTAAGGCCCAAGAAACCAAACAATAAGGGGAAACAAAAGATGACTAGTACCACACAACATGATTTTGGATCCGATTTTGGTGATGAGATAAGGATTTCAGCCATGGTCACAAAGGGAAAAGAAGCTATAGCAAGCACTAGTTCCTCACATAGTCACAACAACACTCCAAATGAAGAATCAAGGATATAGTTGTTCCATGTAAGGGTAATCTCAAATCATACAAAGATTGATGCATTATTTGATAATGGGTCACAATTGAACTTAATTTCAGAAGACTTGGTCAAAAAACTTAACCTTGAAACTATGCCTTATCATAAGCCATATCCCTTGGGTTGGATAGTCAATAATGAAAATTTATAGGTTACAAGGAAATGCTTATTCAGGTTTTCCATTACTGAAAAATTCATTGATGAAGTTGAGTTAGATGTAGTTCCACTTGACATCTCAAGAATTATTCCGGGGAGCCCATATTTGTACGATAGGAAAGAGGTGTTTTATCGCCATTAGAACAAATATATATTTCTCAATGATGGAGTGGAGTATATTGTGAGAGCTTGTCGCAAAAAGTTAAACATTCCATTGGTTAATGCAGGGTAGATGAAGAGGCTAGTAAATGCAAGTAAAAATTTTGTGCTTCTCATGATCAAGAAAAAGAATGATATAGATTATGAATCTTTTGAAGGTTGTGATGATAAGTTAAAACCTGATTTGTTTTATGTGGTAAGCAAGCATGGTGAGATGTTTCAGGAACCAAAGGGGTTACCTCCCAAGAGGGGAATTCAACATGAGATACAGTTGCAGCAAGATGTTCCACTTCCAAACATTGGCATTTATCTCATGTCGGTCATGGAGAGCATGGAAATCAAGAAGCAAATTCAAGAATTGCTGAAAAAAGGTATCATACACCCATCTACTTCACCATGTGGTTCACCAATTGTCTTAGTGCCAAAGAAGGACGGGACTTGGTCCATGTGTGTGGATTTCCGTGCACTGAATAAGATAACGGTAAAGAATCATTATCCACTCCCAAGAATTGATGATTTGCTTGATCAATTGAGGTATGCAAAGTATTTCACTAAGTTAGACTTATGAAGTGGTTATCATCAAGTTAGAATAGTTGAAGAGGACATTTGGAAAACCGCATTTAAAACTAAACAAGGATTATGTGAGTGTCTTGTTATGCCTTTCGGTCTTACAAATGATCCATCTACTTTCATGAGAGTTATGAATGATGTATTGAGACCATTTCTAGATGATTTTTTCATTGTTTACTTAGATGATATTCTCATATTCAGCAAATCTAGAGATGAACATGTCATGCATGTGAACAATGTACTTGATGTATTGAGAAAAGAACAGTTATTTTTAAAGATGTCAAAGTGTGAATTTGGCAAGAATTCTTTAGTGTATTTGGGACACATTGTTGGAGGAGGTGAGTTGAAGATAGACCCCTTTAAGGTTGAGTTCATTGTGAATTGGCCCAAGCCCAATACAGTTACAGAGGTAAGAAGCTTTCTAGGGGCAACACAATATTGGAGGAAATTTATTGCTAATTCTTCTTCCATTGCAGCTCCACTACATGCATTGACTAGTGTCAAGAAAGTCTTCCATTGGGGAGATGTACAACAAAAATCATTTGATGCTTTAAAAAAAAAAGATCAGTTCAATACTGGTATTGGCTCTTCCGAATCTTAGATAGCCATTTGAGATTCAAACGGATGCTAGTGATTACGCCATGGGAGCAGTTCTCATGCAACATGGTAAGCCCATTTCATTTCATTATGAAATTTTTAATGGTGCTTTAACTAACTATCCCACTTATGACAAAGAACTTTACGCATTGGTACAAAGTGTTAAAAGATGGAAACACTACTTGATGGGGAAGGAGACCATTATCCATACTGACCATCAACCATTACAGTACTTATAGTCACAGTCAAAGTTGCTGCAATCATGACACTTCAGATGGATGGGTTTTCTACAACAATTTCATTTGGTTATCAAATACAAAAAGGGAATCTACAATAAGGTAGATGACATGCTTTCTAGGCCTATCGTAAATTCATCTATTATACTCAAGCACAATTCTATTTTACATGAAAGTTACATTGAGCAATATGCATATCATAATGAATTTCAAGATGTGTATGCAAGCTTGAGGTAAGGAAACCAAATTGAAGAGTTAGATTACCATGTACATAACAGTTTGCTGTATCACTTGGGCAAGTTATGTATTCCACAGGGAGAAAGAAACAATATCATAAGGGAGGGGCAAACTTCATTGATTGCTGGACATTTTGGTGTAGGCAAGACAATAGCGAATCTCCAAAGGTAATGTTATTGGCCACACATGTTTGATAATGTATCTCATTTCATTAGAGGATGTTCTTTGTGTGCAATAAGTAAGCCTAGCAATAGGAAACTAGGATTGTACACTCCACTTCCAGTACCTTCACGTCCATCGGAGTGTATCTCAATGGATTTTGTAGGAGGTCTTCCATTGTCAAGGAAAGGTCATGATTACTTGTATGTGGTTGTAGACAAGTTCAACAAGATGTGTATTCTAATGCCATGTAAAAAGAAAATTACAACTGAATAAACAACTCATCTTTTCTTTCAAAATATTTGGGTTCATTTTGGTCTTCCTACTTCCATTGTAAGTGATCGAGATTCTCGATTTGTTGGGAATTTTTGGTCAAATTTGTGGGACATGATGGACACTAAGTTGAAGAAGAGTACAATCTTTCATCCGTGAACAGATGGAAAAATTGAGATGGTCAACAGGACAGTCATTCATCTTCTTAGAGGATACTGCAACAAACATCCCAAGTTGTGGGATGAACAATTGCATTACATACAACATGCATACAATAGGGCAAAGCATTCTTCCATAAACACATCACCATTTGAGGCATGTGGTTGGTTACTTGCTAAGATCACCATTGGACTTCATATTTGAGAAAGATGTCGTTATTGATGGTCATAGCGACATAGATAAGGCAAGGAAGTTCATTGAGCAAATTCAGCTGATACATCACACAATGCAAGAACAACTTGAAAAGAGTTAAAGCAGCTACAAGGCAAGGCATGACAAACACCGTGTTGATCATAAATTTCAAGTTGGAGATGAAGTTTGGTTATATATTAGCAAAGAGAGACTTCAAGGGGAAGGTAAAAAGTTGAAGCCAATTTGTTATGGTCCTTTTAAAATTCTGGAAAAGATTGGTAACAATGTATTTAAGCTAGATTTGCCTCCTTATATGCAAATATACTCTATTGCTAATGTTGAGAATTTGATATTGTTGAACCTCCTTTGATTGATGATCAAGGAGAGCCTGTTCAACTGCCATTAATAGATGATTTCTTGCCAGAATATCTTGATGAACTTCAACAAGATCTCATACCTGACAGAAGAACCAAAACTTCAAAGAGAGGGAATGTCGAATACCTTCGAGTGGGATTCAAGGGACAAAATCCTTCTAAGGCCAAATGGATGCAGATTGAGAAGGTGAGGGAGTTATACCCTCAACTGCTGAACAATTGATAGTACATTTTTGGGTCCAAAAGGCCTCCAGTGGGGAGGAATGATCAAGTGATTAGTATTTACTCAAAAATCACAATGCTCAGAATCACTCAAAACCTAAATGACCATGTCTGTCTCGGTGATACAATCCCAACGCAACTCGTTTCACTCAAAACGGAGCTCGTATGAGAAAGATATCGTGTTCTTTCCGCTTTGCCAAATAAAGGAATTTAAAAAAAAGTACAGTCACTGCACAATCAACAGTCCATACTACTGATGTGGCAGGGGACTGTGCAGGTCAAAGGTTGGTCAACGGCCAGTGAGGTTCGCCAAGTGGCACATGTTGGTTGGTTTATAGTTTGATGAGTTGGTGTGATTTCATTGGATAGATGAGGACCAATGAGAAGGAGACATGTGGCAAGCCTGGAGGCCGCCATGTGTCCCTCCCCAAAGCCCTGGCATTGGTGCGTAGTGACAAAATTTTATGGCAAGTCGACAGAGTCAAACCTGTGACCTCACTCGCACAAGCCCACAGTGTTACTATTATATTGTGTTGGTGGTTCTTATAATACTATGGTTTCGATTTGTATTTGTTATGTAAACAATTAACAGTTGGGGGAGGAGAAAGCCAACCCCCTCACATGTGACCACACCACACATAATCGGAGGCCAACGATTACACTAACTGCACGCTTAATGCGCTAATTAAGATTAACACTTAACTAATACATGATTATCCATAATTAATGGCGTAGTTGAGTTGGTAGATATTTTGGTGGTCCGAAAAACTTGGGATTTTCTCCAAAATTGGCGGGATTAACTAGAGTTCTCCAATTTTAGTGGAGATTTCCTAGGAGAAACTGAAGAAGCTATAACTTTTGCAATTTTCGACCAATTTGGGCTCAGAAAAAAGTCATTCTTAGATGATTTTGATGTTCTAAGCACATTGAAACAGGTTTCAGGAGCAGTAGAGCATTGTAAACAACACTTTTTTCCATTTTGAGCTAATACAAAGGCCCAATCCATGGAAGCTGGACCAAGGAGATGTAGCCCAAGAGGGGTAAAATCCTTTATCAAAACACTGTGTTAGGTGTTCATTTTGATGGTTTGTTGTATAATATTTGTTTGTTGTTGTTCAACACTTCATTTACATGCTATTTTTCTCATGAATTTGACATAAAACTTGATAAATTTACCTGTTACATTCACAAACACCATAAAGGAAACCTATGCACCTAAAGCAAATGATGAGCAATTGTTTTTAATTCTGAAGTTGAAATTAGCACATCAAAAGTAACATTCAACAACATATCAACAGGTACCAAAGGTGACTCATACCTTGATAACCCAACAAAGCAAGGCCATGCACCTGCATTTTCCAAATACATGTAAGCCAATACTTGTAGCAGGAGGGGAAGAGACATAAAACATACCCGATGGACTGAGAGAAGAGGAGGTGAGCTCACCTCCACACCAAGAGCTTTTCGGTAGTGCGCCATTCCTCCTTCAACTTCCCACGCAGTAGACGTAGGGCGTGATCACAATTATTTGCTAAGACGGTTAACCATAGGTTGCATTGAAGGCCTCTGCCACCTTCGATATATGTCTTAAACACCTAAATGCACTTGACCTTCTCACCACCTGCCTTGAGCGTGTGAGGTGGGGTGGGTGTGCTCCCCAATGCCATCACCATAACGAGATTGCGGGTGATACGTACTCCAAGTCGCACCATGATTGAGGAACATCTATCAATATAATTATTTAAAAGAAAATATTATAATTTTTTTCTCGAAGAAAAAATCTTAATTTTCATTAGTTTGTAGAAAATTACAATTTGTATGTGCATGGATTGCACCCAAAAAGCTCCAACAAAAGTTGGCCTTGTTGTGTCGAAAATTTGGACTATTCAGTCCACATATATACATCATACAAAGTTCAATAATTGTACCTCTTCTTGTAAGAGAAAATATAAAAACCAAAATAAAACATAGATAGTGTCCACATTTGAGAAGGATGTTCAGTGAATTTAGCAAGGATTAAATATCAACCACGAAACCAACAAAAAGTGGCAATATCAAGTATATGTATGCATGCTCGCTATGAAGGGTTTTTGGTAAGAAACATGCTCCTGACTATTTATGTGCTTTGTGATATGCCATGTTCCCATATTTTGAGCATCAATTTCCTTAGATAAGGTGTCAACATCCCCATTCATTTCCTTGTAAATATGGAAACATGTCATGTAGTCAAAATATTATTTTAAGAAATTGATCTCCTCAATGATGGGGATGAGTGTGTGCATGTGGTATTTAGAGATGTTGAACCAATTGATTACATTCTTTGAATCCCCAAAGATTTGTGCTTTACAGAAATCCTTTTCAATAACAAACAATAAAAGTGATTTTAAACTCATAAGCTCAGATAAATTATTAGTGCCCTATCCCATCCCACTTTTCAACTTGTAGAAATGGTTTTGTGATAAGTACAAAACAACTCCTCCTCCGCAAGTACCATTGGCAAGAGAGGCTCCATCAAATATGCCCAAGGAAAATAATGATCAATGGATTCAATAGCGATGTTGCGAGTACATGGGGGAGGATCATCATTAAAAATAATAGAAAAATGGTTATAGATTGTGCAACCACTCTATCAGGAGTGTTTGTTTTATCTGGAAGATTTCATCATTCCAAGCAAGTCATATTCCATAGGAAATGTGAAGCGGTAAACATCGATTCTTCTTTGGATTTGCATTATTCCATCAGTCCTCCCAAGCCTCCAAATAAGATGCTTTTTGCCAGAGGATTGTAATACCCATATATGCTTTAACTAATGCCCAAGCAACTTGTGTAAAGGGGTATGCAAGAAACATGTTGCTAACAAATTTCTCTAATTTTTTGCATAATGCGCACCAACTCAGACAAATAATGTTTCTCCTATTAAGGTTCACCTATTGGGACTTTGCTTTCGAAAATGCACCATTAGAAGAGACACACTTTTCGGTGCATTCAATTTTCCATAACTTCTTCCACCACCATGAAATATTTGTTGGCTTTCTGGAATGAATGAGAAAAACATAACCCGTTTTCGGAGCAAATTCACAAGCAGGGGCATGTGCCCAGATCAAAGAGCCATCTTTGTCCCTTATGCGCACATCGGAAGAGTTTAAAGCCATTGTGAATTGACGCCATTGATCCATATACTCATGGGGAAGATGAAGTTGATGGGAATCATGCAACCCCTGGCCCCATATTGATGACCTATCACGATCAACGATCTAAGCCAAAGTGTGCCTCCCAAGTGTGTGAAGGTAATCAATTAAATCTAGCAACAAGCAAAAATGTCTCCCACGGGTCAACATTAATTCTTACTTGTTCCCCATTTCCAACTTTCTAGACCACTCCCTTTTCAATAGCTTTGAAAAAGTGAATTACAACCTTCCAAATCACTGAGACATTTGGTTTGCTTTTTCTGGACCACGGATCCCATCCATATTGATAACATCAAGGGAATCACTGTGATTATTTAAAATGTGATGAAATTTAATAAATTTTATAATTTTGATTGATTCTAGTACATTTTAAAAATTTAAAATTTTTAAAATATAATAAAAATTATTATTATTAGAATTATGGTATTAAATAATTTTTTTATAATGTTAAATTTCTTTATGTATTTAAATATTATATATATATATATATATATATATATATATATAAACTATAATATATTAATAATATTATTCGATTTTGAAAAAAAATCAAAATTATTTATCAAAATAAATTATTATTTTATATTTATTTGTTATTTATCACCATTTATATTAATATCATATAAACCCAATCTATTATAAAAAAGGTATGGCATATAATAATAATAGAAAAAATGAATATTTATTGTAAAATAGGTCAAATTATAAATACGAATAAATCGAACGCAAAAAATATATTTCATGGAATATTACCTTTAAATATATAGACCCACGGGAGTAAAAGAGATTAGATTAGACATTGGTACAAAGTTCATCACATACATGTGACATGCCAACTATACTGAATTGGATCCATATGGTTGTGGTCACATCATGATTGTGTGTCAGGTGTAGATAGGCCGCCTTTGGGGTTCGATCGTATTTTTGGGATGGTAGGTGGATCAGTTAGGTTGGAGTTTCGAGGAATAAACTTTAATATTGTTATTATGCATGGAGTTAAGAGTAAAAATGGTCGATTCACAAATTTATTTATAAAAGACGACTCATTGACAAAGGTTTACCAAAAATATAATTAGTAATTAGTAATTGCCTATGTGATTTACTTTGGTCATTTGCTTATGCTGCATTACCAATTTGATAAAAGATTTTAGAATAGAATTTGTGTGAAGTACGAGGGTTTATTGTCATGGTGCATTACTAATTTATAAAATAATTTAAAATAGAATTTGTGTGAAGTAAAAGGGTTTATTTTCCAATATATTATAATGTAAGGTTTTTTTTAAAGGTATTCGCCCATACATAAATTTTACTGCTGAATTCCTTGTTACTTGGTGTGTCATGAGGATGAGGATCGTTATTTGAAAGTATCTAAAAGTATTTAGAGTGTATGAGGATTTATAAGTTTTTTAGATTGGTTTAATAGAAAAGTTAAATTAAGGATTTTTTATTTATAATTGTGGAAAAGGAAAATTGGAAATGAGCAATATGATGATGTGAAAACATTTAAGGAAAATAATATTATGGCAAACGTGTTTTCCAAGCAAGTTTTGTTATTAGATATTGAGTTAGTTTCCATGTCAGAGGTGTTTAATGGTAATGTGTTATCAGTTTTGTTCTTTAATTCGTTTTATCTTATTTAAATAGGATTTAATTAAGTTTCAAGATGTGTTTTAAGGTCTAAGATATATTTAGGATTTATTCTAAACCTATTTCTTTTTATCTTAATCAAATAGGATTTAATTAAATTTCAAGATGTGTTTTAAGGTCTAAGATATATTTAAGATTTATTCTAAATCGAGTTTTTTAAGTTATCAAGAGAGTTGCGTAAGTTATCAAGAAATTATACTTTTTGATTTTGTATGAAATACCAAAAATATATTTTTCCTTTTGAAAAAATGAAGAAGTAAGAAGATACCAACTGATTGTATTAAATAATTTTAACCACTACACAAAATGAAGATTGGAGAAGCCTCACATCTATAATTTTAACCACTTAAACTTGAATGGTTAAAAAGTGAATATGTTAAAATAAAATTTGGAATTATAATTTGTATTAATTTTAAATTGGTAAAAGTTTGATCGCTATTTTTCCATTATATAATAAATTCAAACTACCATAGAATTTTGATATTCTTAAATTTTAATTATATTTTTATAAAAGTGAATATCTTCAAATAAATTTATAAATTATTATTCGTATCTTTAATAAATTTTGATGAGCATTTTCTTATGTACAACAAATTTTAAATTCTAATTTTAATTCAATTATGATAAAATTAATTAATTAAATTATGATAAAACTAATTTTAATTAAATTATTTAAATTATAATAAACTATTTTAATTAATTTGCATTCATAATTACAAGGGAAAATATATTTTTATTACAATATTAATTTATTATTTTTAACTAATTTATATAAGGATTAGTTTTAAATCTTATTCAATTTATATAAAATTTATATCATTTAAATATAAAATTTCCAATATTTTCTAATATTTAATATAATTATATTTGAAACAAATAGTTAAATAAATTAATTCTATTTAAATTATTTGTTAAGAGTAAATTAAACTTATTTCTAATAATGATTATATATTTATAAATATTCATTTCTTATTCTATTATTATTAATTTAATTTAACTTGAAATCAATATTATTTTAATAAATTAAAATTAAAATTAAACAAAACAAATAAAATGATAATAAAATATAAATTTATTTAATAACTATTTTTTAATGTCGAGTTTTTAAGAGCGATTTCCTAACGGTGGATGTATTCATGTTATGTAAAAACATAACGTTATAATAAAAAATAACTTCATGGTAACCATAATATGATAAGTCATGGTGTTGATTCATGATATTCATGTAGAATATAGCCTATTTAAAAAGAGAATTAAACCAACATAAATCCATCTTCACTTGAAATCTACCCAACACTTAGAGAGATCAAATCTTTTTTTACTATTAAAAAAATAAATCTAAAAAAATTGATTTCGTAAACGCTTAACAAATAAAAAATAAAAATAAATTTAAATTAATTAATCAGCCATAATAAATACCCTAACTAAAACAACAAAAATACTAAACAATTATTCCAACTATAATTACCTTACTTTTACTTTTGACCTATGATTCCCTTGCTTTGTCTTTAAAAAAGCAAAAAAAGAAAATACATAAATACACCTTACATCATCAATGACATGGTAAAAGATGAGTTGACATAAGAGGCAAAGTGGTAAAAGAAGACTTGCAAACGAAGGAGCCAATGAGTTGGATCCGTATATGGATGATATATTTTATCTATCGCATCCATTGCTCCATGAAGAATGAAGAGATACGTGTATCAGTGAAATCCACAAAACAAAAACTATAACTCGTTAATCGTTAATCATTAAAATTAATATTAACAAGTAAAATCCATGGACGAATGCAATAGTTTTATTTTATTTTGTAGGTGTTAAGGTTTAAAACAAGCAAATTTTTAATTTTAATTAATTATTTTAAAATAATCGGTATTGAAAATTCTATATATTATATAATTTTATTTAATTTCAAATAAAGAAATTTATTTAAATTATTTTATATGATTGTTTATGTTTTTAAGAAAAATTGAAAGAGGTAGATTTTGTTGGTTAAGTATACTAAGTTTAGATCTATTTTGACATCTACTAAGGGCAAAGAGGAATCAAATTTAAAGAAATTTGATCCGTCTTGCTCTTGGTAGATCCAGAGTTGGTTATATATATATATATATATCTTCTTAAATGAATATCATTAACAAGACTGTGTGCTATTAAAACATGGAGGCAAAAAAAAACAACAATGAATTGAATATTTTACCTCAAATTTATTTTAATTATTAATTTTTATATCTTTTAAATTTTATTTATATTTTATGTAATTTGACAAAATCAAAATGTTTATATAAGACATTACATCTATTTCATACTAGGTTGGAGAGACCTCTTAGCACAAATATATGTCTTGTTCAAATATGGTAATTTTTTCAATGAATTGATTAATAAAGGGTGTTTACATTATCCCATGCTCTTGTGGGACTCCCTACATTGGTGAGACTGGTCACTCCATTAATCATAGGATTCGTGAACATGTTGTTGACATCAAGCATGGCATGACTTGCTCCTCTGCTTTGGTAGAGCATGCAGATAAATCTACCTGCTTTGGTAGAGCATGCAGATAAATCTACCTGCTCCTCTGCTTTTGTGGAGCATGCAGATAAATCTAAGCATCACATTTGCATTGAGAAGGCCCAAGTCATTGCTAACGTTAATCATTTCCATCATCCTAAATTGAGGGAGGCCATAGAAATTGAAAAAAGACCCAATAATTTGAATAAAGATGATGGTTGGAATATTAGTGGAAGTTGGGTCCTTGTCTTATCCTCCTAATTTTTTAGGTTTTTTTAGTCTATGTAGGTATTGGCATCCTTTTGTTGATTTATTCTTCATTAGAGTTTATTTTCTTGATCCTTCATGTTTTTTATGTATCTTATCATATTATTCGTTCTTAACTCCTTTTAGTATTTTCCTTA
>APFE030617206.1:0-11896 GCA_000404065.3 Pinus taeda | reverse complement strand
TTAATTTATGTTTTGTTATTTTTTTTAACCCTTTTTTGTGTTATTTTTAGTTTTTTTATTCTTTTTTATTTTATGTTTTCATTATTATTTTGAAATTTTAATGTTTTTCGGAGTCATGATAAAATCTCTTATTTTGGAGCCATTATTTCGAAATGTTGAAAATTTGCCCTTGCAAAAAAAAGTGTTATTCTCACGTGGACACTTTTCGTTTTGAGGGTGTTTTTTGCACAAAATTTACCATTGAAAAAAAGTGTTATTCGAATATCAACACTTTTCGTTTTGAGGGTGTTTTTTGGATAATTTTTGCACAAAAAATTGGTTTTCACCACCATTTTTTAAACATGTTGAAAATTTACCCTAGAAAAAAAAAGTGTTATTCCAACATCAACACTTTTCATTTTTAGCACCGTTTTTTATGTTTTTACGGGGTTCTTTGGCCAAAGTTCCCATTTTGAGTTTATAGTTCCTGTTTCAAAGTTTACACTGTTCTTCTCAACCTTCTCCCACTTTCCATGATTCAAAACCAATGGAAGAAACCTTGGAATGGTTCATGGAGCCTTATGTAATGGTTAATCCTCCTATTCCTCAAGATGGTGTTAACACTTATAATTCTAGCCTTGAATCTTATTTGGATTCATGTTATCATATGTCATCTATTTCCCATGATCCCTTTCCCCTTGATCTTCTTGATCAGTCTCCTCCTGCAGAATTTCAATTTTCTAATCCATAAAATGATTAGGTGCAAGGCAAACACTCTTCACGGGTAGACAAGTAGGAAAGTGAGGATTCTTTTGATCTTTCTTTCCTTTCTCAAAATCCTCCATGTCAAGATAATGCTCTTTCATCCTTGGTTGATTTTTAATCTAGCCATGTCGGTGATGGCTCAAATGGATTGATTTGCCTAATCAAATTGAAGGCTTGGAAAACCATCATCCTGATGATTATGATTCCATTATTGAATGTAATGATGGTTTCCCATCTGTAACATTTAATCTTCCAAATTCTCAAGAAGATTTTGATTTGAAATATTTAGATCTTGAATCTATATCAGTTGAAGAAGATGTTATTATGGAGACTTCCTCTTCACCTCACTACCCCTTGTGTTCCACTTTTTGTAATTCATCAACTTGTGAAGAATATACTCCATGTTATTTATGTTCATCATCTAATGAGTTGGATTTTCAATTGACACCAGGTAGTGAGGTCATCCATGATGAAGAAGAAGGTAAGAAGCTTATCAAGTATCCTTTCCATTCCTTATCATTTCCAATTTTTCATGAAGAAAATTCTTCTATCCAGGTTGCTCACGATATTTGTCTAATTTATCCATCTTTAGAAGTGAAATTAGAAGAATCTTTTGACTTGGGTAATATGTTTGTCGAAAATTTAAATTATGATCAAATCCGTGACGTACATGACTTCCATTTGGGTGACAGTGATCTTGTTGAAATTACTGATGGTAGTTTTCCATACATCATGCATGATCTGATCCAATCTTTGATATCTCATTCAACAATCTTGGAAAGTTCCAGGACTTATGAGGAAGCTGAGGCACTTCAACTTTCGTTGATGCTTATGTCAGGTTCTCGCGAATCTGGTAAGATCCCTGAGCTAAGTCAGATATGGATTTTCTCACATGATTATTTTCTTTGCATGGTTTCAGTGGATGTAAATCCTTTCTTGAAAGATATTTGTTATTTTGAATATGGCTCTTTCAACTTTCAAGATCTCATTTTTGGTGAGATTGAAGAGTTTGTTTCAGTTAGTTCATCTTCATGCAAATATCTTATAACAAACTCAAGTTTTAAATGTATACCTTTCATGGACGAGCCAAGTTGTGAAGTTGATCATTCTAAAAATTATCTTTAGCTGAAGGATTGATACCTGACACATTCTTTTGAAAGTAATCAACTCCTAATCCTTCTTGTGAATATTCTAATACTGATTATTTTCTTCATGGCACTAGATATCCTCTTTAGTGTCAATGAATACTTGTGTTATTTTCTTAATCAAGTTCCTCTTTTTCATCCACTACATCTTGACTGGTTTCATGTGGTTTCCATATTCACATTCCTTTTTAATGATTATGATGTTAGTCTTGGTTGTAGTCAGTCACAAGTAGAACGGTGTGTCACATTCAACATATGACAAAGATTATTCTTTCATTCAAAGCATTTTTAAATTTGTGAAAAATGATCTATCTTTGATGTCTCCTAACTGAGAATCTTATGCCTTAATGATCCCTTTGATCATGGTTCTTGTTCCGACAATTGTCATCCAATTGATCATTTTCTCACTAGTGTACATAATGATGGTCATTTTACATCAGTTGATATTTATGGTTTATCATCTCAATATTTGGAAACTTTTCAATTAGTTAAGGCACTTCAGCCTCTGTTGATGGTTATGTTAGGCCTTCATTATCTTGACAAGCTTTTTGAATATGATCAGATTCATTTTCCCTCACAAGAATCTCATCCTGATACCACACTATTAATTGGAAATTATTTCTCTCAAGGATTTCAAGATATTCAAGAGGATGTTTTTGAATTTAATGATCCAATCTATAATCAGATGGAGGCATCTTACTTAGCAAGCCCATTTTCTAGAAACAAGTTTTGATTTCTCTTGATGTTTTCTAAGGAAGACAATATAAGTGCAAGTGCTTTCACAAGGAGTTGTAGAGGTATGTATGATTTATGTTCTTATCGAAATGTAAATTTGTAGGTTGGGTAAAGATAGGTAATATGACACATATTTCTTTCTTTGAGAAATACCTTCTATTTGTTTTACAAGATAGTGAATTTTTTATCTTTTCTGATACACATTATCGTATATTGGTTTTCATTTCTCATAACTTTGTGATTGAATTCAAGAGAAATCATGTTGGCTTCATTGAAAATATCATTACACTTAGCCCTAAAACTCCAGTTGCTTAGGTTAGGAGTAGGCTTAGTTTCATTTAGTTTCCTTTGCATTTCATCCACCCTATACCCTGCTCTCCATCGAGTCTTTGCATTTGTTTGTTTTCTTATTGTATATTTTTCACATTGTTTTTACATCCCACCTCCATTTGCTTTTTTCTTTTGGTTTTGTTTTGTTGTTTTTCATGTATTTTCTTTCATCATTTTGTTCAACAATAATTTGCATGAAAGATGATGATGTTGGCTTAAAACACATTTGGAAAAACTTGAAAAGGGAAATTGTGATGGTGAACAATGCTTGGCTTATTTGTTGCCTCTTTTCTATCTTGGGTTTACATATCTTTAAAGTCAATGGTGCTTGAGTGGAAAATATGATCCACTCGAACAAAATTCCTTTGGTCAAACTATAAAACCTACATCCATTATAGGATCCTCATTCCTCAACTTGGTATTGTAAGTAAGTAGTTTTTTTCTTTCTAATCCAATCGAGTAAAGAAAGGATAAGGGTAAAATATAAAGAAAAAAAAACCATTATCATAGGTTATATAAATACTTCTTTGAAGGGGAAACCTCCTCTACTCTCAATAAATTGGGATCCCTCTTCTGCTGGTTGAAAATAAATAAGTGTCAAAGCACAATCCTATTAAATAAACAAATAAAGGGTGAAAGAAGATAAAGGCTTCCTACACAAGGAGGTGAATCAAGTGACTTCGGTGGGGTATTTTCCAAACTCGTTGGAAGCAAAACAATGACTGTCTTCCTATAGTGACTCTGTCGAGGTACTCTCCAGGCCTACTAGCAGCGGAGAAACACCAAAGATGAAACTCATACTTTGAACATCTTAAACTCGTCACGCATATTGCCCTTTCCTAGATTGAAGCAATTGTGATTTGGCAAGCCTTGATATGTGTTTAACTTAGTAAGGGAATGGGGGTGACTATATCCCTACTGATTTAAGTAGGGAAGCTAAGGTAATCTGCAAGATGAACCAATACTTCTTGAAATGTTGAGACCTTGCATTTAGAGAATTACCTAAATAGAGAAGCTAGAGTTTTTCCAGTGCATTGCCAAGTGTTGTTGTTGCGATCAACACCCTCCAAAAATTTTCCCCATACTTAAATTTTGGAGCCTATAGAAAATATTATTATTTGTCATCCTATGGACACTCCATGGGAATTTGATGTTTCATAAAAATTTTAAGCCTTCTTCCTAGTTTTAATTGGTAAGTCACTCACACACACATGCTCAGTCTTCGATGAATTCATGAGAACACTTCCTTCATGCAAGCTTGAATAGGAATGGCACCATCCATCAATACAATGCCTATGTGATGTTCATTTCATGTCGAAAGTTAGTGCACATATTTGTTCACGGCCTCCCTCACCTTGATTGCGATTGTACTTCTATTTCTTTGAGTGTTCTCAATTGTCACTCTTGCACACCTCTATGTTCACAAGTGTTTCTTTCACTTTCAAAGATATCATTTTTTCTTGATTTTTCCTAAACAAGTGTCATACTCATGTTATCTTCTCTTTGGCAAGTTTTGACTTCAATTTCTTTAAATTTTTCAAATGTTTCCTTTCTATCGTTTCAAGGTGTGATTGTTTTTCATGAGTCTTGTGCATTCCCTTGGCTTGCATCAACAACATTCATGTGTGTGATCTATGTTTGAGTTGTGATCAGATGGATTTCTCTCTTTTACTCTATGGTCTCACACTTAGTCATTTTGAAGCCCTTTATTGGTCCTACTATTCAACACAAGTTGTAGAGGCATTAGTCTTCATACTATGTAATGAGTGAAACTTATCCATGAGCCTCATTGACCCATATTTCCTCCCATACTTGTGCATTAATTATTTTATAAGGTCTCTTCCCTCTCACAATGCATTAGTACTTCCTAAGGATAAGTCACCTAGTCTTTTGTTGCCTCCCTCACTGAAAAGTGCATTGCAAATGAACAAGTAGCCAGTATTGGAGAGAATTTCATCCTTTCAAGCCTAAGTGCACTTAACAAAAATGAAGCGCACTTCAAAACAATGAAGCTCACTTTGAAACAACAAAGCACACTTGAAACCCTCAATGAAAAAATTGCACTTAAAAAGAAAAAGGGCCTTCTCTCCCATAAAAAGTGCACTATAGACAAACAATTACCTTCTTTCCTAGAAAAGTTCACTTCGAAACCATGATCACACTCCTTTGGCATGAGGACATGCACCCTCTTTGAGCACATGAGCGCACCTAGAAGGTTTGAATTTTTCCCTTCATCCCTTTGGCATGTGCCAATGCACCCTCTTTGTCCTTGAGTGCATGAGCACACCTTGAATATCTTAAGTCCCAAAGATTCACTCCTTCGTCTCTTCGAAGTGTGCCCTCGTGCCCTCTTTATCTCTTTGAGTGCATGAGTGCACCTTGAAGGCTTGAAGGCCTGAAGCCTCACTCCTTCATCTCTTTGGAGTGTACCCTTGAACCTCGTGAGCTCTCCATCTCTTTCTTGAGTGCAGAATCGCACCTTGAAGTCCTCTTGTGAACCTTGATGAGTTTAATTCTACTCTCCTAATCAAGCCTTCTTCTTTTAACCTTCTCATGAGGCTATCACAAGAAAATCATTCCATTATCTAGGTAGTGATAGGATAGATATTTTAAGGCTGATTTTTCCTCGTCATGAATGATTTTAATTGGTAGGAGTACCTTCCTAGCATGACAAGGTGATGCTAAAACGAAACTAACAAGGAGAACACATAAAGAAACACTTGCAAAGAAGAAGAACAAAAAAGAGCAATCATGAAGACATGAAGCAGATCTTGGACCAACACTAAAAGGAGACATTGCATGATGACTGAGAGGATTCCAATGTTGATCCAAGGCCCTTTGGAGGGTGAATATAAGAAACAAAGTGGATATTTCATGAATATAAAGCATGAATCAGATCTATCATCAAGAATGCAAGATGAAGCAGCAAGGAAGAAAGCTTGGCATTTCCACCTCATCATGAAGTCCATGCCATCATTTTCAAGTTGTAACTTGTATAAATGTCATCATAGTGGTCAAGGTATGTCCATGTGTCATGCCACATCATCATGTGGAGCGTAATGATGTATTCTCAAAGAAAAGGACAAAATGTAATGTGTGGAAGTCCAAGAGTCATATGTGGAACATGAAGAGTCACATAATACTATATGGGAAAATATTGTATAGAAGTCCAAAAGTCATTCAGAAGTTAAGAATTATTTAGAAGTCCAGAGGACACACTAGAAGTTCAAGAGTCATGAGATTAATCCAAGAGTCATGAGGATATGAAAGTTCATTCCTCTAGTTATAAAAGAAACCTCATAACTCAAGCAAAGGTTTTTGGAGGCGTAACCTTTGGAGAGCTAGCCTTGGCTTCTCTACTTCTCTCTCCTAGAGAAAAATGTTCTTTGGAGAAGCAAGAAGTGACTTAATGTTCCAGTATTGGAACTAATGTCTCATCATTGTAACTGTGTACTTGGATATTTCACCTTATCATTGAAGCTTGGTGAGCCAACACATTTTCATGCATGCATTGTGAATGTGTTATGGCTATTCCTTGGATGTTTTATTTATAAGTTTCATTCACATGTATTAAGGAAATTTAACTATTTCAGTGGCCTCGGTATGTATATTATTGAAGTTGCATCGTATATGCTTTAATGATAGTTGTGTCTAAGTGAACTATTCTTCTAGATAACTAACGAATCTTCATTTTCTTATGTGTCTCTCGTAGGTTAGTACTATTAATTCATTTTAGAGGCTCACTTTTTGTCTCCCTCTCGTGAAGGTCTCCTTTTACATATTACAATTGGTATTTCACAATGTAAACTTACTTTCTTATTCAAGGTTTATGTATATAATCTCTTATGTTATCCATTTAAACCAAGACCAACCTTATAGTTACGGTTGTCGGGTTGATACTTCAGATGGGGCTCCTACTCCAAATGATGTGAGGTCTAATTGGGACTTCACATTGGGGAGACCCCCTATATGTTAGCGGTATCTAGCACCATCAACATAACCAAATTTTGAAAATCTGTCACTGCATATATAAAACAATTGAGGCACTCTAACAATATTTTATCAATGATATTATGGTTGCTATTGATTCAATGATCACTATGACCTTTTGTTTCCTAGTGTATACTATAATCTTAAAGGTTTGAGGTATTTGAAAGCTTGCTACTACATGAACAAATATTTCATACCTTCCTGTACCAACATTTCACACAATTTTGACATCCATTTCCTTCTCTTTCAAGTTGACAAGTTATTCCTCATCCAAAAAGAAAATAGTGACTTGGCCCTCCAAATAAGTTCAGGGACTCGACCTCTTAATGGATATTTTTAATATATAAAATATAGAATGAAAAAATTCAGTCTATAAAATCAACTGATAACATCACCAACTTACTTATTTCTACAAATATCTTCTTCTCCTTGAAGCACAATGTCAGAATCTGAGTGATCATGCTCCAAAATTAGATAGGGTGTATAGTTTCAACACCAAAACCAACAACTGAGAATGAGGGTTTCTAAAAACCCTATATCTTTCTCAAAATATCTCCAAAATTGTAATTAAGAATTGAGTGAGTGCAATAATGAGGAGAGACTCTTCATTTTCCCTTTTTATAACTCATTCGCCCTTTTTTTCCACCTTTTTATCCTTTTATTTTAATAACATCACTTTAGTGGGTTTTCTCACTTTATAATTTAAAATTGAATTTTGATTAGTCTAGGACCCATGTCCCTTCTTTCACCACTTTATCTTTTGTAATGTCTTCTCCTAGGTGAATTGTGTTCACTTGAATAATTTTTCCCATCCTATCCTACGGGAACCTTATTAGGCTAGTAGACCCCCTTCCTTGTGTCTCCTAAGAAGATGGGGACATTACAATAGCATTGTGTTATTTAAAGGCACTATAACGTTTTTTTAATTAGCTTACTAACCCCATAAAAACTCTTAAAATCACTAGAAATAACCAAGGAATTTTTAAGGACTCAAATATTATGCCTGTTAATAGTATTATAGGTGATTATTCTAGTCTTAAAAGTCATACATATAGAATGTGGGTGAATATTCTATAAAAAATATGTAATCTACTATTAAAATTGGTACTTTTTTAGTGAATATCATTCATTTAATCATATATATTTAAAAAATAAGTGATTTTTTAATCAAATGGATGAATATTGTTTTTCATAAAATGTTTAAAAAATATCCAATAGGCGAAATGTTTCCCCTAAAATTTTCCCTAGAAATAACTAGTTAAAAACCATAAATTACACAAGATGAATAGCATAAAATATAGTGAATCAAAATCTGAAAATATCCCCACATGTAATTATCTACGCAATCTAAAGATTCTAAAAAATTGTAAAGCTTCACCAAAGAACATTATAACAAAAATTTGAAGATGACTCTTTTAAAATTGATTATAGGATTAGTCACAAACCCTAGCTTCCATAGATTATATGTCTGAAAGTATTTTGAACTAGAACTTGAAATTTTGACCACCTATATTATGATATTTCTCCTAAGTCTCCACAAAATTCCACAATCTAAAACTTCCTAGAAAAGGATACATTTATGAAAATATGACAAACAAAAACTTGAAATTTTTACCACTTAATACCTTGATATTTTCCCTCAATCTCCTAAATATTTAACTATCTCAAACCTCCCAACAAAAATTTATAGTGAAAATACCAACATGTCATGATTGAAGAAGAAAAACCCTAAGTGCATAGCTCTGATACCAAATATTTTGAACCAAAACCTTGAAAATGCTAAAAAAAATTAGTGTATGATAGTCCACTTTGAGGATTAAACCTCTTTTCACAATGCATCCAATACACAATAAAAGATATGATGCCTTTATAAATGAGTCTCATTTATTACAAATAGGAGATAAAGTGACATGAAGTAACCTAACACTAGGACAACTTAACCATGACTGATAAATTAATAATGAATTTTTATTATGGGCTTAATATATAAGTATTAGATATTCTTCTCACCTAGAATGCTTGTCCATTACATACATTTTCAATGTATTTTCAATTATTTGGTTCATCCTCGATGTCTGTCCATTCGACTCTAGATGATTTGATGTGTTTAAATTTAGAATCCCTTGAACAAACCCTTCCAAAAATTGGAAGTGAGCTTGGGATCTTTGTATGAAATTATTTCCATAGTCACATCATGTAGCCTAGCATTCTCTTTCATGTATTTCTCTGCAATGTTTGCTACTTAGTGATTCATCTTGACTGGAATAAAATGTGAAACCTTTGTAAGCTTGTTTACCACTATAATGATGGAATCATGCCGCCTCGATGTTTTGAGTAGATTGATGATGAAATATACAATAATTACTTTTCATTTCCATTCAAGGATAGACAATGCTTGTAGAAATTATGTTGGATATCTATGCTTAACGTTTACTTTCTGACATTACATTCATATGGCTATATAATCTACCACATTTCCATACTCCTGCACATCCCCAATACTTTATGGGTTGTTGTCTTAACTTCTTTCCCAAGGAATTTTTCATCTTAGGTTCACCTTCTATTGGTTTCTATTGTTGATATGCTTAAGTTTTATTCCTGATGGATTTTTTCTTGAATCCTTTTTTCATTTGGTCCATCTTGTTTTTCTTCTTATCATCCTAGGCATTTTGAAAAGCCAACATTCCTTTGTTATGCTCATATAGATATTTGCCTTTCCTTGTGGCTTCTTCTAAAGGCTTGGGCTCATCAAATTGAATTATATATGTGTTTAACGATGGAAACCCACTCAAGAAACTTTAGACTATTACCTTCTCATCTTTGATAAAATCCACATATCTCAAAAGATCTAGGAATTTCTTGTCACACTTTTCCCTAATCAGGCTTCCTAGCTTAAGCTTGAAGAATTATTGCTATTGGAATAATTCTTTAATTTATTCCAAGTAATTGTCTTATTTTAAATATGCTTGACTTATTTTAATTTCTCCCACCTCATCAAAGACGCTTTTATATTTGATGAGTAATTATGTAGCTAAAAAAAAATTCTCATACCTTCCAAACAAGCTTAAACATTTTCACACTTTATGTTGATCCAAGAGGATCCCTAAAGGCATAAAATTTTAAGTCCTCAAATATCAGTTAAACTTGCACCAAGTCGTAGAGCTCGATGAGATATTTCTAATAGTGCAAACGACACCTCAATCTGACTTCATATGTGAAATATGTGCGCATCTGAATTTTATGACCAACAATAAAAAATTTGCAAGTCCTATAAGGTGCCATGTGGCACTCCCATAAGCTACCACGTGGAATCCCAATCAATAGGTTGCACAAGGGTGACATAGTCAATGTGGACCATTCTAAAATTGGCATGTGTCTATTGACTGACGGATGTGAACAGGTTTCATTGGATAATTCTGCATTGACGTGGTTATAGTGGGCCAATGATATGATGCCACATGGCCCAATCAAGAGGACAACGTGGCACCATGGTGAATGTCTAAATTATTGGCCTCTGTAGGATTTTAACCCATGACCACTATCCAAAAAACTCTATGTTCTACCTTTCAACCACAGTTGTGAGTATTGTTATAGTAACGAGGTTGATTAGTATTTGTTGTTTGTAAACTATATAGTGGCAAGTGGGTTGGAAGAGCCCACTAAATCAGGTGGCCCATCCAAACTTAACCAATCAAAAATTGTTATATCCAACTTGGAAGAGGTTATACTGGCGTCATTTAATGGTAAACGATTCAACGAAATAGTGTTTAAATGTATGTTGGTGGTTAACGAGCGGTCAATAAATTTCCAATGGTCATTTGTTTTATATATAACAAGATGGGATCAGTGGGTTTAAACCTCCAAAACATCGAAACCTAACACCTTAGCAATTGTATGCAATGCAACTCGCCATCCCAATGAGCTTTTTTTTGTCCACCAGCACCCAACTTTATAAACTCCTCATTTCATCCCACTGAACAACAGGAGACCAGTGGGTGGAGGGTGACTAGGAGACGACAGGGGAAACTTTATGGAACCTTGACACGTCGGACTAGGAGGGCACATAGTATGAGGAGGAATATTCTAGGAGGATATTCCTAGAATATTCCATACAATTTTTTTTATTTAATCTGGAAGATTCCCTGGAGTTCCAGAGTTGACAGTGACAGATAAGTTTATACTCATTTTTACCAGAATTTCGCCACAATTTCACTAGTGTAGTTTGTTGTTGGATCTGAGAAGCCTGGTTTTAGGTCACCCCCAGGATTAGATGTATAGTGATGTATATTTCCATGCATTCATTTTGATTTTTTCTGAGATGAATGAAGAGACATTCCTGTTATTGAAGTAGGTACGGGAGAGGTAGTCCACATTGGACGAACTTCGTTATCAAACATTGGGTGCATTGAATTTATGGTATCCTTTTAGGTTGCTTCTTCTTTAACTATTTTCATATATTTTTTTTACATCTTCCATGCAATTCTAAAAACCCCAATGAAGTAAAGATCCTAGATCATTTTGGTATCATAATGATTTCTTTATAGATTTGAGTTATCAGTGTGGATGATAACCAAGGCCAAACTAAAAAAGGGTGAAATAAAACATAAGTCTTTTGACCCAGACATTAGATGTGCAATGCGGAGAAAGAAAATGGAAGATGATGATTCTTGTACCAAGAATCAACAATATTTTTGTACAACTTTCTACAACTGTATGGCAAATAAGGTATATAAATTTTTTGCAGATTATGAGAAGAAATTGTTGAAGAAGGAAAAGAAGAAGAAAGAGAAAGAAAAGGAAAAACTTCGGTAAATCGAGGAAATGGAGGAGAACCTCTTCAGCCTCCATCTCCATCTTCAAGTGAATAGTTTACTTTTTCATGTTCCTCTCATCATTGTAATAGAAAGAATACAGATGCTTCTAAAAAGTTTTTTTTTTGTTTTTTGTTTTTT
>APFE030617191.1:0-14186 GCA_000404065.3 Pinus taeda | reverse complement strand
GAACAAAGATTATCCTCTGAAGAGCAACAAAAGTGGGTCACAAAGATGTTGGGTTATGACTTTGAAACAATCTACAAAAAAGGGAAGCAAAATGTGGTGGCAGATGCACTCTCAAGAAAGGATGAGGATGTGGAAGCATTGTTGTGTGCCATTTCTATTATCCAACCAGATTGGATAACGAAGCAAGGGAGGAATGGAAGAATGATGAAGAAGTTTGGGCACTTATTCGAAAATTACAACAAGATTCCAGTACATCTGATACATTTAGCTGGCAAAATGATTTGTTATGGTACAAGCTCGACTTATACCTTTGTAGAAATTCCCAGCTAAAAAAAGATTCTTATGAATTGCCACCTCCCTTAGGAGGGCACTCAGGATTTTTTAAAAACTCTACCACAGAGGTTTAAGAAGGATTTTTTTTGGATGGCCTTTAATCACATTCAAAAGTTGTGCTGGCGGAAATGCTTTGGTTGCCACAGAATAAAGTTTGAAACAATTTAAGACACCGCGGTCTATTACAACCTTTATCCATTCCCAAGCCAACGTTGGAGGAGTTTCAATGATTTATCACAGGTTTACCCAAGTTGAGGGAAAGAGTGTCAGCATGTGGAAGTGACAGACTTAACAATATGCACACTTTTATGCATTATCACATCCATTTAAAGCCAGTACAGTTTCTAGTGCATTTATGGAAACAATTCAAAAGCTACATGGAAACCCAAAGATTATTGTAGTGACAGAGATCCCATTTTCACTGGAAATTTTTGGACAGAATTATTTTCTTGTCTTGGTACTCAGTTAGCTCATAGCTCATCTTATCATCCTCAATCTGATGGGCAAGCTGAGATAGTAAACAAATGTTTGGAAGGATATCTTCGTTGCTTTGTATCTGATAAACAGACACAATGGGTCAAATGGTTGCCTCTGGCTGAATGGTGGTATAACACTTCCTTCCATACAGCAACAAGAATGACCCCATTTATGGCACTTTATGGGTATCAACCACCATCCATCACATCATATTTAAGAGAAAATTCTAAGGTTCAGGCAGTGGAACATCACATCGAACATCAACAACAAGTCCTCAAACTCTTAAAGGATAAACTCGTGTTGGCACAAAATAGAATGAAACAACAGGCAGATCAACATCGCAGCGAAAGAAGTTTTGATGTAGGTGATTGGGTATTCCTACGTCTACAACCATATAAACAAATGTCCCTCAAGCAAGCTAAGAAGGATAATAAATTATCACCAAAGTATTATGGTCCATACAAGGTGTTGCAAAAGATTGGTACTATGGCATACAAATTGCAGCTTCCTGTACCTTCTTGAGTGCACCCAGTTTTCCATGTTTCATGTTTAAAGAAGGTTATAGGCGACAAGCTCCCAGTTCAAACAATATTACCAGAACTTGATGAGGAAGGAAAAATTATATTGGAACCGGAAGCAGTTACAGAAATAAGAACTCAAAAGCTACAAAATCTATCAATTTTGGAGTATCTCATCAAGTGGAAGAACTTATCCGCTAAAGATTCCACATGGAAGGATGAGAATTTTATACAGAAGCATCTAGAACTACTCAAGCGTTGAGGACAACACTTTTTTGAATGAGAGGGGCATGTTAGGTCCTATAATACTAGTGATTACCCCATACTTGTAGTTGTATCCCTTATTAATATTTTTGTGCCCCTATTGTCCCCATATTGTTATTACTATGCCCCATAGAATCCCTCTATGGTTATTTTTGCGCCTTTATATTATTATTATTAGATCGGTTGGGTTATATTGTGACTCCTTAGACTCCTATATATAGAAAGGAGGTTTTGTCATTTGAATCATCCAATAATTGTTCATTTTTGTAATGTAAAGGAGGTTGCCCCCTTGAAGAGGCTGAATTCTAAGGCGTTCAACTATCTTTTCTATCTTTTTGTGAGCTGGTTTCATAACAGATTAGGTTGATCAGTGGCTTGATTATTCGACAATGACAGTGGATTTCCATAATCTTTATTTCTCATTGACACCAAAACTTCATTTTTTGGCTTTGTGATGGATAACATGAGTACTTGGGTTGTGGAAGCATGGTCTGTCGCAACCAAATGTGTCTCTGGGTTTGGAAACGGATCAGTCAACACTACAGATGTGTTTGAAGTCTTTAAAACTTTAGAGACCTCTAAGCAGTGTGGACAATCTCTTGTAAAATGATCATCATTACAGATTAGACATGGATAATGAGGTTTCCTTGCTGAAGTAGAGGAATCAGATGATTTCTCCTGAGGGGAATTATCTTGTTTCTTTTTGTTTTTCCCCTTTTTCTTGCCTCCTAGTTGCTTTTGATTTTTTCCTTTGTCAGATGACACAACATTAACTTTGGAAGCAAGATTAGTTTCTGATGCAATGGTAGTTTGATTGGTATAGCAAGATTTTGACCAAATGGTCTTCCTGCCATTTGCATGCTCAAAGAACCGATCACACCATCACCGGCATGATATTCCTTACTCGATTGTGGAGGAGGAGGAATAGTGAAAGTTGGTCGGGGTGCATTGGGAATTTTGTTGTAGAGCATGTTGGATTGAGTGTAGATAAAATCCAAGTATTGGGCATGAACAATTACGTGCTCTTCCATGACAACTCCACCTTTTTCCATGTCCTCAGTGATTGATAGCAAAAAGGATTTTGTGAACAACTCAGCTAAAAGCGATCAGGAACATATGTCTTAATCATTTGACGATGACACTGCCTCTCATGAATATGATCTGATATATGGGTAGCAGTAGTCTATTTAAAGTTGGTTAGGAGTTCCATTCTAGTCTCATATCTGATAGGTAACTGGAAGCGGGTCAGAAATGTAGTGGCAAAAGTTGTAAAGTTGTTGAAAGAAGCTCTTGGTAACTCGGTGTACCATTTAGCAGCTGGACTAGTAAGTGTTCTTTGGAAAAGATGGAGTCTAACTGAATCATCATTTACAGAGTTTGATGAACACCACAAATGAAAGGTCATGACATGATTTGATGGGTCTTCTCTGGGATTTCCATTGAATTTTGAAATATCAGAAGGTAACTTATGTGGAATTATCGACCACCACGGTGCATATAAGATTGGATCATTAGTGAGCCGATTTAATTCTAGTAATTCTAAATTTGCTACAAATGGCAACTGTCGATTCAAGTTAGGTTGAGCATACCTAGGATATGATGGAATTTCCTAAGCAATAGGTCTTTGCATACCAACATAGGGCATCTGCATTTGGTAACCTTGGTAAGGTTGTTGAACAAATCTGGCATAAGGTGGTTGTTGATAACCAGGTTGAATTTTTGGTTGTCCATAACTTGCAAAGCCTTGTTGATCGGGACCTTGGTAAGCTTGATATTGTCCAAACCCAGGTTAAGCCTATTGGGCAAGTCCAAATTGGGGTTGGAATTCTTGGAATTAGGGTTGTTGAAATTGAGGCTACCACGTTTGTTGAATCAATTGTTGTTGTTGTTCATACAACTGTTGTTGATTTAACAGTTGTTGTTGCCCAGCAATGAAAGGTTGGCCAAATTGTGAATAAACTATACCAGTGTAAGCTTGGGTTGGTCCAAATAAGGGTATACTAACCTGAGGTTGTTTTTGAACCCCGGAAATAAGTGGTTGTTGTACAACAACCTAAGAAACTTGAACTTCTTGACCCAAAATTTGTGGTTGCGAGGTAGAAGGACCAGTTTGTACCGGTTGAGATACAAAAGTTTGAACTTGTAACTGTGGTACAATAGTAACAACGGGTGTAGTAGGAATAGCTGACACAGTTTGCATTGGTTGTGTTGGATATGCAAGCCTTGGTTGGACTGGCATTGTTGGTTTCCATTGACAAACTCGAATTCCAAGTTGACCTGAATATTGTGCGATATTACCATATGACGGTCCTCTGAAATAGGGAGGATAAGGTGAATAAGCATATTTCTCTCCATATGGTGGTAATCTAGTATTTAATGGTGTTGGGTAGTGGAAGCCCCGCGCAATGGGTATGGGGCGCGAAGCCTACAATTTTGGGTAAGAGCAAGGTAAAGACTCGACGAGAATGCGCGTAGTGCGATGTGTAGTAAGTCAAAGTCAAAAGGGTAGTCTGCCCAAAAATAGTGTAAATAAATGTAAGTTGAGTCAGCCTGCCTATGGATTGCAGTCCATGGAAAGGTATAAATAGAGCAAGGCTCTATGGATAGAGTAGCTAAGTTTTTGGTGTGATTTGGGATCTGAAATGTAATGGGTGTCTGAGAAGAGCATTCTGAGAGCATCCATAAGTTCGATTTGGGGGTTTGGGTAGAGGATAGAGGCTCTGCAACTATGTATGCAGAGGCCCGAAAGAGTCCGCAGCTGTGTGTGGACCCCTGCAGCTGAGTGCGCAGGGCAGATCTAGATGTAAGGATGATAAGTGGAAATAAAGATAAGTTTCTTATGAATTCGGTGTTAATTCTAAACTATTGCAACTCTGTTCTTTTATGGTTTATGAAACTATGTTGATCTGTGGGCATATGCTTATTGATTACTTATGAATCAGGTTTAATCTTAATATACAAACTAAATGAAAGTAATAAATGTTTGCTTAAAGACCTCTCTAAGTAGATCTGGGTTATAATACTTAATCGAATAAATTAGATATAGCTAAAATTATCGAGATCTGCACAGATCTAGTGCAGTGTGAAGCTGCAGGATGATGCCCGAACCTCTCAGACCACATCTAGACATCCCAAGGGTGTGGAAACCTAGTTCCAACACCCTTGCCTGCTACCTTAGGTGAGACCTCAGTCCGCATTTCACGGGCTATTGCCGAAATGACCAATAGCTACGAGATTTGCTTGGCTAAATAATTCTTCCGAACATTGGTTAGGCCCATATAAGCCAACAAATGGTTCTGTTTCTAGCGCCAGGATCTGCCTAAGGGGTGTCTGATGTGAGAACACTAGATCCCTACAAAGAAAGAGATTGAAGAGTAGTGGGATCTAAAATTCCACTAGTTCGCAGTTCAGGAAAACAGAAACTTGTGAATATCATAAGAAGATTGGTTGGGCCGGTATATATTCACAGACATTCATGAGATCTTCTTTGCATCATTCCCAGTAGAGTTGTACGAGTGGATCACAAGGCTAGCTGACAGCGTGGGAAGGTGTAGATTGGACCAACCTATTGTGTGGACCCTAGAACTGGTGCGCAAACTAGAAGCCATAGAGGATAAGATTGCGCACATAGTAGATCATTGGATGGATCAGGTAATAGGAGGATTTATCACTGAGTTTGCGATAGATACCACTGTGAGCTATAGCAAGGAGAAAAGGTGATTTCTTCAAGGACCATGAGGTAGGTATATCAAATCACTGAATACATGGATTAAGATGTTGTTATGTGAAAAACATATTATGCGCGTTGATTAATGTCTCGAGTAACGCAGAGCAGAAGAGGTTACCGCGGAATGGGAGGAATAGAGAACAATCAGTTAGCTTCCATTTCCCAGAAAAGTGAGGAAGAGCTTGTGAGGCTTTCACCAGGAAGTGCGGTTCGGTTGATCAGAGTGTGCTTCCCCTTAATACCACCTTCGTCCACGCCACCACCCGCTTCACCCACATCAAATCCATCCACTCCAACCCCAACCCCAATAGCCCCAAATATCGGGATGGCAAGTTCAGTTAAGTTGTTGATATTTAAAGGTATGGGGAATGAGGAACCAGGACAATTCTGGTTTGTGATAAAATCTGTATGGGACACTCAGGGTATCACAGATGATAATATCAAGAAGGCTACCCTAGTTAGTGCATTTTAGGACCATGCACTGACTTGGTACTTGAAGTATTCAAGAGACCATCCAACTGAAGGCATTACCGCAATCTAGAGGCGTTAAATAAGGAATTTAGGCGCCCAAAGTCAGGGGCCCAGTCAGTTATTGGTTTCAAAGATATTGTAATGATGCCTAGAGAAACTCCATGGGATTTGGCTCAGAGATTGAAAGTCGCTATCCGCGAGGCCAACATGACACTGACAGATGAGCAGCACTAGGTGTGGTTTATGGCGTCATTGACACCACACCTGAGGATGGCCCTGTCACAACAAAATATCTCAACCCAAGTCGAGGCACTAGAGACAGAAATGAGGATACCCGAGACCCCAATACCGAACCCAAGGTTGGGAGTTCAGCAAATCCACGCACAACTTCAAAACTTGAATTTAGAACTGCAGAGCTTGAAGCAAGAAAGGGTATCCTGAACAAAGGTACGTACGGAGGTGGGATGTGTTAAATGAAAAATCCAAGTGCACGATAAGGACCATTTCCCTGTCTTCGCGAACTATTTGGTGGGGGGAGGCCTGATGCCGTCAAAAGTAGAGGTACAAGCAAGACCAAGTGTCGCACCTGCGCTCTGGTGCGCAATTTGTCAGATCGGTGGGAAACATGCAACAGATAACTGCCACCTATTAGAAAAGTATAACCAGATCCCACAACAGTTGTATTTAACTTCTGTCAGTCGGTGGGACATGATGAGCAAACGTGTTGAAGTTATGACTTAATGATAGAAAGAACCCCAGCTCACTGAATGCAGACTAAAGTGCAGGGAGGATTTCAAGGACGCGGCTGAGGAAGAGGAATAGGGCCCGAGCGAGGTCGTGGACCGTTAATCTGTTATAATTGTGGCAGACCAGGACACTACACTTGTGACTGCACTAACCCGACTAGAACTTCGTGCCCCTAATATGAACAATTTGATCATGAAATGGTAGACTGTCCTACCTTAATTGCCCAACTGCGCGAAAGTTGAGCACTCCAACGTCTACCAACCCAGAATATCCAGATGATGCAAGCAGAACCTCACGAAGAGGATCCCCGTATAAATATGGTACTAAGAAGTGGCACAATGATAGGAGGTCATCCGCAAGAAGAACGTAAGAGGTACGATACACCTATAAAGGCACATGAATCTGAGCTAGAACACGGAAGGACGATCCCAAGGGAAGCTCAGCGGGGTGGCGCAGAAGCTTCTACCCCAGGTAGAAGGGATCAAATGGAGTCAGGGTTGGACCCCTCCATGATTATGACCTTTCTCGAAACCTGCATGAAACTACTATGTGATATTAAGTCCATTCAAGGATTGCACAAACTGATCACCAGGTGCACCGGATCCAGCAAACCACATGTAGTCCAAAAAATAAGAAGAGATGCTCTGCATACCGAACGGGAAACGAGACTGACAGCGCAAATCAGTGAATATGAAATGGATCAGGTCATCTTGGACTTAGGCTTGGATTCGAATGTATTACCTTAACAAACATGGGAGAGCATAGGCAAGCCTACATTGCAATGGTACGTGATTCAGTTATGAATGGCTAACCAGTAAAAGATATTACCAATGGGTCGACTACAAGGAGTGACTATGGATATCGACGGTGTAAGTACGCCGACCGATTTTGAAGTTATAGAGATTGTTGATGATAGTAATCTTACCCTGCATTGCTCAGAATTGATTGGGCAACAGACGTGAAGGGTATTATTAACTTAAAGAGGCAGAAAATGACGTTTGAAAAGAATTCATTGCAGGTAGTAGTTTTGTAGGACCCAGTAGAAGGAGAACATTACGTCGAACCCGTGTGTGATGAGGACAGTGATGACGAGCTAGATTGCATCTATCAAATAATAGCGCAGGACCAAGATCAGGTGCATCTTGTGGATGGGGAAAGAACCTTGTGGGAATGTGATAGCACTTGCACAATGGATTCCGAGGAGGATACTAAATGATGGCAAAACCGCTTGCAAAAAGTTACGACACTTAACTGCAATATGATTCGATCACTACGACATGTAACCACCGAGGAGAGACAACAGCCAGTAGAGAGCACCGAAACCGACAAAGGGTAGCTCATCTAGTGTGGCACATGGACACAACACAGGAATAGCATGAGGGGTCATAAAACAAGTTCTGCGTATTGGGGGGGGCAGAAGCCAAGATCTAGGAAGCAGTTCCAGGTACGCATTGGAAGAACAGTCAGTCATCAACAACAAAGGGTCTGAATGCATATTAGGCGACCATCAACCCAACCAGACCTATGAGGAATGAAGGTTTGCATGGCCAGATGGCAAAGTCTCTTAGATACAACTCATCCTAGCAATGGAAATATCCACGACAAAATTTAGTAGCTCCAAGCAACCATTTGGCACGATAAGGTGCAACTGGGAAAGTTAGAAGAAACAAGGGCAAGACTCTGTGCACAGAGTGCGAATCGGGATAAATCTATTACCAAATTGCAGTTAGAAGCCGCCTACATGGGTCATGCAAAGGAGTGAACAAAGGAACTAGGTAGGGCTAGCTCTCCTACCCTGCTACAAGCGGCGACCCTGCTAGCATGGTTGCGTTGGCACCTGAAAGGAAAAGACCACACACACCGGAACCCATTAGCAGAATCAAGGGAAGGCAGAAGGTGCTCCCAACTCGGGCTAGTCGAGAAACGGAAGATCCACATGAGGGGTTTGCCCACCTGACTATCTGTAGGAGGTCTAGTCCCAACGCTCCTCCCAGTTCAAGGATGGCGCGAGACTATAAACCACGCTACTCCGAAGTTGTGCGATATGACCTCAGCCTACATACAAAAACCATATCTGCGATCCTGGGGTTTCACGGCCGCGAAGGAAAGGTGGAAAGTGACTGTTGCAGATACTGTTCATGACATGATGACCCATTTAAAGCACCATGGAGCAGGCGGCAAGCAATTAAGGCAAAAGAATAACTGCCAAAATTGCAT
The DNA here is from genome assembly GCA_000404065.3 of Pinus taeda. Classification (NCBI taxonomy): domain Eukaryota; kingdom Viridiplantae; phylum Streptophyta; class Pinopsida; order Pinales; family Pinaceae; genus Pinus; species Pinus taeda. Next base: position 5,432 of record APFE030617191.1, on the reverse strand, counting down.
TGATGAGTTGTTGCAAGGGCAAGCAGCGAATCTTAAATTCTGAATCTTATATAATCATAGTAAGGATCACACCACCATGCCCTACCGTCCTGCAAGAAAGTCGTCGCGAGTTAGGATCAAGTACAAGATGACTGACAAGCAATTCGAAGAAAGTGTGTGGTTTAAGGCATTACCAAAGCACTACCAGGAAGCAATCCGCAAAGCACACAATCATACCAGTGATAACCCACAGCAAGCGTCACTGCCAATAGCTGAGCTCCTGAAATCACCTTAGACGCCGAGGACTAGGAAGGACCCTCAAATCCCAGAATCAGTAAGGAGGTTGTCGTGACACCTACACTTTGGCAAGTTCACAATGGAGGAAAAAGGTAAATCTGTTACCATTGATAGTGATACGGAAGCTGAAGACTCTCCCACATATGTCGAAGAAGTCAATCCTGAGGAGGATCCTATACCACCTGTAAGAAGACCCAAATATGTGCCTCCAAGCAAGGGGAAGACGAAATTACCTGCAAACCTAGATGAAGTTGACACTATCATCGCTACCCCAGCTCCACTAAAAGAAGTCCCAGTAGAAAATTCGGTGGTTAGCCATGTGGTGGCAATGAAATTTGAAGATTGGGATCTCGTGGATATAGTAAAATTTCCCCACTTTTCGACAGATGCACTGATGGAGCAGACTGTAGAAGGGACGGTGACAATGCTCTAGCCCAAGGAGTGGTTGCAGAAGGTGGACCAAGCTGGGCTACTCTATCTCTTGTCGATTCCCCACTTCCTCCGGCCCCGGACAAGCATGTTGGTTATAAAGCAGTTGCTCTGTCTAATTCATGAGGAAATATTATGGGTCGGTAAACCCATTAGTATAACACCTAAACTTGTTCATCTAGTTTCGCACCTTCCCTATGACAGGAGAGATCGTCAAGAAATTACTGGCCGAAGTAACGATGTCATGATGATAGAACGATTAAAAAATAAGTATAAGCTTACAAAAGGGCAGTGGGGGTATGTCATTGATAGTATCTCAGATAAAGCAGTTTGTGTCACCACTCAATTACTGGCAGGAAAAGTAATGAGGAAGTGTCATGGCACTGAGGTTCTAGTAATCATGATTGCACTTGCTGAAGAATGCACCATCGATGTATGGTTCAATTGGTCCTAGTTTCTCGTGAAGAATTTTTGGCCAACTGCCGCGAAGTGCAGGAGGAGGGAAAACTTTCCATTATGCATGGCTTCTCCTATCCATCATGCTGGTTGCCACCAACCTACCCAAAGAAAGCTAGCTTCCTTTCTTGGACTCGAAATGGCCAGAAGCTGCTCGATATGCTTCCCTTTGGGAAGCACGGGACGCAGGATGAATTCGAAATATCAAAGTATTTTGGATACTAATGGATGCGACTATGCATCAGTGGATTATTGCCTTACCCCACCTGTCCAATGGGATCTATGAAAGCATGAAGCATATTGCTAAATTTAAGGCAGACATGCATCGTCTCTACATTAGGGCGCGTAAGGACTCGGCCCAGGCATGGACCTCACTTCGATTTATCACTATTGATGATGTTATCGATGAGATTATGGATACTTGGCCACCGGCATGGCATGGACCGGCAGAGGTAGAGCACGACGAGGCCGCTATTAGGCAGAAAAAGGAGGAAGCTAAGTGGGTCGTGCAGCAAAAGTGCAATGAACAGTTCACCGCAGAAGTTAAGGCCGCACGAGAGGCAGCTCGAATGGCAGTAGGAAAGACACCACCAAGAGGGGTGGTGTCAGCAAGAAATAAGGGTAGTCAGAAGGCAACCCCTAAAATGGTCGCGAACAAACCACCAAAAACAGGCGCAAATTCACCTCTGAAGCGATTAGCGCCATCAGAGCGGCCGAAGCCACGGAAGAAGGCAAAGGCATCTAAAATGGACAATGGAGTGACCACGCTAACTGAAGGAGCCTTAACTAACATTGAGAACACCGTTCGAGAAGCCACTCAGGGGGCAGTCGATGTGGCCATGTCAGAGTAGCAGATTGTGTTGGGGGAACTTCGCACACAGTTGCATGAACTGGGATCAAGAATCGCACAGGTAGGCACCAGCGCTACTCCAGGGGTTTCCAGTATGGCAGCTATAGAACCATTGTTAAAAGCCCAAATGGCTCATTCTATCCCAATTCCAGTAGGTGCGTTGCTCACCACCCAAATGGACAACCGAGCTATGCTAGAATGACTTACAGGACTGGGACTGAATGTGGCTGCTCTACCACATGAAAGTTTACAACAACTACACGACAGTGCCACAATTGAAATCCGTGCTAGGACCGATCGCGTCGACCAAGTACTCCAAGAGCAAAAAATTAATATCGAACAGTTGCGGCTCCAACACGACGAAGTAGTCACACAAAAGAAGTAGATGGAGAAGGTAGTAGCAGAAGCCTATTCGAGTGCCCAGGAGTTAGAAATTGCGGAGGACTTGCCCATTGAGACATAGATCCGTACACTAGCTACTAAGTTCCGAAGGACAAAGGAGGAGGCCATGCAGATCCAGCTAGAGCTCATCTCGCAGATTGTGGACTTAAGACTGCAGGTTCCACAATCGATGCCACCAGAGATCCTAGAGCAACGTAGGAACATTATTACTATGGGGCGCGCAATGCTCACATGGTCAATGGCGGAATGTATCGAGCTGTTAACTCAGTTGATTGTTATGATCACCGCCCTTCAAGAGGATCCAACACTTCGTAGATTTGAATGCGAGGCCCAGGAGCTCCAGCAAGCTTATGATCAGCTCAGAGGGACCACGCAAACCGTTGTTGTCATGCAGCGCTTGGCTAAGATGATGGAGGTGCAGGACATGAGAATCCAAGCCAATGCCGCTAGACAAAAGGAAGCAGTGGTTAAACCCCGTCTCCAACCGTGGCTAGACGAGGCATTTGTGGTTTCAACCACCATAGAGCACAAGGTAGCCCACATGCAGGCTGAGTATGCCACTATGGAGACAACAGAGATAGGGACTGAGGTGTCAGCAACATAGGTGGAATGGATGCAGCACATGATGGAAGAATTTGCTGCTAGCACAAGTGACGCACAAAAGCTATTGACCGATCTCCGTACAAAGATGGACGCACCAGCTGAGTGACTTGGGATGAGTCACGATGATTGTGTTGGGGGACTGTTGGGTAGTGGAAGCCCCACGCAATGGGTATGGGGTGTTAAGCCAGCAATTTTGGGTAAGAGCTGGGTAAAGTCTCTGCGAGAATGTGCAGAGCGCGATGTGTAGTAAGTCAAAGTCAAAAGGGTAGTTCGCCAGTAAAGAAATGTAAGTTGAGTCAGCCTGCCTATGGATCGCAGTGCATAAAAAGGTATAAAAAGAGCGAGGCTCTATGGGTAGAGCAGCTAATTTTTGGTATGATTTTGGGATCTGAAATGTAATGGGTGTCTGAGAAGAGCATTCTAAGAGCATCTATAAGTCCAAGTCAGGGGTTTGGGTAGAGGATAGAGGCACTACAGTTGTGTGCACAGAGGCCCGGAAGAATCCGCAGTTGTGTGCATGGACCCCTGCAGTTGAGTACGTAGGGTAGATCTAGATCTAAGGGTGGTAAGTGGAAATAAAGATAAGTTTCTTCTGAATTCTCTGTTAATTCTGAACTATCACAACTATGTTCTTTTATGGCCTATGAAACTGTGTTGATCTACGCTCATATGCTTATTGAGTACTTATGAATCAATTTTAATCTTAATATGTGAACTAAATGAAAGTAATAAATGTTTGCTTAAAGACCTCTCTAAGTAGATCTGGTTTATAATACTTAATCGAATAAATTAGATCTAGCTAATATTATCGGGATCTGCGCAGATCTAGCGCAGCGCGAAGCTGCAGGACGATGGCAAACCTCTCAAACCACATCTAGACATCCCAAGGGTGTGGAAACCTAGTTCCAGCACCCTCCCTTGCTACCTCAGATGAGACCTTAGTCAACACTTCGTCGGTTGTTGCCGAAAGGGCCGGTAGCTGTGGGATTTTCTTGGCTAAATAATTCTTCCGAACCTGGGTCAGGCCCATATAAGCCAACAAATGTAACATAGGTCTTTGTTGACCAGATTTCCCATCTTGATATTGATATGCAGGATCAAACTGTTGAGTTCTTGTTAAAGAAGAACCAGGTAAAATTTTGATTGAGAACATGGATGATGACCATGGTGTAGAAGCAACCCTTGAGTGGGTTCCAGGTAAAGATTGGTAACCAACCAGGACAGACGATTCACCATATAGGAGTGACTCAGGTATGGTAGAAAACATCGAAGAGGTTGCAATAGAATATTTTCTTGCAGCTACATCAGATGATACAGTCTGGGATGTGACGATTGTTCAGCCATAGTTAACTAATCCAAAAGTTGTCCTAAAGAATCGACGGGTACTTGAAAATAAGCAGGATCAAACGGAGCGGTAAAATGAGGAGTATGAGGGTAAAGATAAACCCTAGATCCAAAGTGGAATGGGGTTCTAGGTGTAGAATCTTCTTCCAATTCTTCCTCTATAGCAATTAAACCTAGTGGAAGAACTTCATTGTCTAGTCTGTAAAATATTTCTGGTGTTGATAAATTTGAAGTTTCAGTAGTTACATATGTCTAAGGGGTAATTGGTTGATCGTCTTCTATTAAAGTAACAACTTCTTAATGTTAAAATTCGAAGTCTAGATGTTCTAGTAAATGAACAACAGTTTCAGAAAGAGGTTCCTGAACAACTTCAGGTTCGGATGTAACTTCTGTTTGAACTGTGATAGGTTCTGGATTAACTTCTGGTTGAACTTATTCAAGTTCAGAAGTAATTTATTGTTGAGAAACTTCAAGTTGAGGATCAACTTGTCGTTGAACAAATTTGGTTACTGTTTCACTAGGATCAGTGCTAATGTCCTCAGGTAATTATGAAACTTCTCCTTCAGAAACGAATGTACCAGAAATGGTTGGAGTAACTAGAGTCTCAGTACTTATCGAAATAGATGATTCAGGTAATTTAGATGAAGAAATAGGAGTTCTTGATGTACTTGACTCAGTTAAGTGAGACCTCTTTGACCGATTAAGTGTAGCTTCGGGTGGTAAAGGTGGTTTGCTCACTGCTCTCCATGATGTTCCTCCACGATTGTTGATTAATTTTATTATCAAAAAAAGAAATAAACAAAAAGGGGTAAACTAGCCAAAAGGTTTACCAAGCAACTGTGAACTGTAGAATACCTCTTGGCGAACCAAGAAGTACGGGCAGGCAATCTTCCCAAATTTTGTGTTCAGTGTATCACAATGTACAAGCTGGCCAACTCGGTTACTTAAGGATGGATAGCAACCTAGAGTTTTCCTTCCCATATACACCCAAAGGTACGTGGAGGCCCAGTCTGTATAAGCGTTATCTAATGCAAAACCACACAGTGAGAGCATTCCCATATACTTTACGAAC
>APFE030617185.1:50512-67597 GCA_000404065.3 Pinus taeda | reverse complement strand
ATGTATTCCCCCAAACCATTTCCAATGTTTCTCAGAATATCCTCATCCCAGTATTCATCTGGCAGTGAGTATAGTCTTATCCAAACTAGAGCCCATGTGAGATCCTCCTAATACAGGTTGAGTCTGGGAGCCCAATCCCATAAGTATAGGCCAGCTGAGTTGAAGAAGTAAGGTCCCTCAACCAGGATTCTGTATTTGTCTTCTAGGCAAAAGAAGATCGCTGTGAAGAATCCTTTTGGGCCTAGCTGCAGAGTCACATCGCCCTTAGGCTTCCATTTCGCTGTGATCCAACTGTGCAGGGCTTTTTCCGTCGGCCAAAACCCTATGAATTTTCCAATGAGCACACGATCCATCATATGTTGGATTCTTGCTTCTATTTTTTACCCCGGCAGTTCGATTCTGGGTCAATCTGTTGCTATTGGTTTGCAGGTGGTCGAGGAGACCCTCGGGGTTCTGTCTGGTTGGTTATTCCTCCCATTTTCTCCATCCACCTTAGTTTCCAGGTTTTCTTTTCCCTTGCGCTCATTCTGGCGTGGGATTTCTTGATTGATGACATTCTCGTTGATCGATCCAAAGAGTATTGGTATCTCCTCATTTTGGGCTCGATTTAAATGTGCTTTGGGGAGGTTACCAGAAGCATCCCTCTCCCCGGGGGTTCGCCATTTTCCTGCGACCCTTTACAACGCAGTTGAGAGATGCCTGGGGCGTATGGTCAGGGTCCTTGATGATTTCTAGCAAATTAGTCGCGCCTCCTGAGCGTGGTGCATAACCCTAGACAGTCGCTCTACAAGCTTTCCGTCTGGTTCCTTATTCGTTATCAATATTAGATCCTTCTCAATAAATCAATCACTATACATATTAATATACTTATTATAATACAATGTAATATAATAGGTATACTACGGATAATATATATACTATTATCGTGCTACCTAAATAATACTATAATATCTACTATAAACTAATCATCCTATAATGTCTATTAATCTGTAAAAAATGTATTATTCTAATATATACTTAACATGCATAATGTTACAGTCTAATGTCAACTATTTATATTTATTATATCTAATGTTATTACATTCATGGAACTATGTTAAATTTATATATTATAATATATATATATATATATGATAATTGCATATAGATGTTATTAATTCTAATTTTAGGATAACATGTGTTATGTTAAATATCATTAATCTAAGAATAATAAAAGGGTATATATTTATATACAAAAATTATTTCATTTGATTTTTTCAATCGTTTGAATGAAGGATAAGGTTCAAAAAAGAGAACTATCAATATTCAGGCTTTATCAAACCATTAAGATGTTGGCCACTACTAGAGAGGATTCTTATGAAAATGGAAATGTAGGTGATCTTATTTTATGATGCAAAAAGTGAAATAAAACTAATCTTAACTGAGATAGAATATAAATAGTTATCTTAATCAAGAGAGAGATGAAAGAGAAAGGGAAAATGGGCCTAAATTTGGAATAATATAAAGATAATACACTAAGAAAATAGTTCCAATATCTATAAATCATTTAAACAAATGTTTACAAATAAATATTTGATAAATAGTTAACAAAGGTTAATTTAAACAATTTCTAAACTCAAAAACAACAATTTCATTTAAAAAAAAGATTATGCCATACTACTAAGATAATGATAACATACATAAATAAGATAATGATAACATACATAAATAACTTAGGACACTTATTGCATTAAGCTGACAACATAATGCAATAAAGGTTTTCTCATCTGAAAAATTTAGTGTCAAATTCATTTATGCTCAATCATGCTAGATAGCTTACCAAGTTTTTAGATAAGCCTGAATTGTTTAACCCAAACAAAAGTGTTTAGAATTAATGAAAATCATAAAAGAAACGATTGAATTGATACTAAACTATTTCTTTATTAATGGCAAGGGCTAAACAAAATTGCCTACCTCTGGTTACAAAAACAAAGAAAATTCCATTAAAAACGTTATCATGAGCCTGAAATTACAAAGAGTCACAATAGTGTTTCTCCTTTGTTGCTTCAATATCATATCACAGACTGTAGAAGAAATGAACAACTCCTTACAATAGTGCACTAAGTTTCAAATCAGCTGCAGGGTGTTTGTTCCGCAAAAAATTCTTTCAATTCCGCTCCTGGTCTTTGAATTAGAATCCCCCTGGTCCTTGATTTTTTTGTTTCTGTAAACGCTTTGGATTAAAAGGAGAGGTCTCCTATTTCTCTTCATTCCTTTCAATAAACTGATATCTGTAACAACCAACCCCTATCTGGTTAATTTTTTGCTTTGTCATGAAATCATTCAACCTTAATCGATGGAAGCTTTGTGGGGGAATGGTAACCTGCCACCCAAAGCGTATAAATCATCATTCCAGATAGACTCGACTCATGTGATTCTGTGAATGGGAGTTGTTCGAGGATTTGGTGCACACTCATCATAATTTTTACTAATTGTTCTCCTTTAATTAACTTCTTCTCTCTATTCTCTTGGCGCAATCTTCAATGCTTGGTGCCAGATTCTCGTCACAAAATCCTCGAAGCAATCAAATAAACCTGCAATTAATATAATACCCAGAAAATTTACTCAGTATTTAAAGATATAATATCTTGAAATAATATCTTTAGTTTATGGATAAAAGTACCAAATGCGTACAAGGTTAAAATTTATAAGGTGTTGTAGTTTATGTTATATCGTGAGAATAACGTTAGGGGGCCTTGTGGACAGGTAGGCAAGAAATTTATAGCCAGGCTAGTGTGGCATAAAGAGAAGGCTTCTATAATGTAATTGCCCAACAAGGAATGGCCAGGTTGGTGTTGAATTATCGTCCGGGTATGAGAGGAAGTCGGGCTCCAAATATTCAGGGACGTGGTGGGAACCCATTTGCAATGCAAAAAAATTCGGGCTCGTGCATTAATTAAAATTGTTTCCAAAATGGCCCAGGCACGCAGGCATCCGAGGCAAAGTCTAGATTTTCCCATACATCAATATTGACACCGAGAAAGTCTCCTCCACACGACGTGAGTGTGTGTATTTATTAAAAATAATAGGCGCGCGTTTTAATGTTACAATAAAATGACAAGTGAAAATCCTTGGCCTGTGGATTGGTCGGTTGGTGGTATTAGATTTATGAATTTGGGTTTGGGGCCTTTGTGATTAAATAGACAAGTTTTTATATAATATGCAATAGCATAGTATTATAAATAATTTTTATTATTTTTGTTTCAATTCTAATTTAATATAAAATAATATATATTGAATCATATGCTATATAATATACAATAATTTTTTTTTTAAGATTATATATATAGTCTAATAAAATTAAATTACAATATTTGAATGTAAAAATTATTATAATGTATTAATGATTTACTTTTTTATGCAATTAATGTACTAGTGTTGTGGGAGAACACTAACAACATGATAAGCCCAATGCATCAAGTGAGATGATATGGAAACCAAAGGTGCCACATTAGTTCATCATGACCCCTTTTTTGATGTACCAAGAAGAGGAGATAAGAAACCAATGAGACAGTGTCAAATGTGAGGTGATGTGGCAACCAAAGGTGCCATATCACTTTCTCGTGACCATCAAGAGAGTATCATCATGAATGTGAACTATAACACATGGATGCTAACAATCTAGCAAGTAAAATGACAATTATAATGGCCATAATGAATGTTATGCCAAGCATGATGAAATTCTAGAAAACATCCAATCCTAAGCACTAAAGATAAGAGGAATCATCAACCACCAAAATAACAAAAAATAGGGGATTTTTTCAAAATAGATGGTCCCCATATTTTATGCGAGAACTTATGGGGGGAAGGGGGTGCGGTTATGGCCACAATTTTTTCTTGAAAACTAAAGTTTTAAGTCTCAAACATCAACTTTTAGGAATAAGACTGACAATTAGTTTCAAAAGAGTATAAATAAAATAACAAGAAAAATTGAGAAGAGGAAAAGGAAACTCCTTGAATGTCTTATGAGCATTAAGATTCTCCACAACTTCTTTAGTGTAAGACTAATTTTGTTTACTAAAAAAATCAAGTCCTCAAATAAAACCAATGAAAACTTGCAAAAGGAAGAAGAACATAAATAAGAAACAAAATATTACTAAAGGAGAAAACAACATCTGAAACTCAAAGAAAATGACGATGAACACATGTACAGATACCACGGAGAACAATTTTACGTTATAAATCTGGACATCTCCTCATGAAGGGTACATATAAATAGGAAACACAAGTTACACTTTCCTCAAAATTTACACATGTTGAAGTCCATCCAATTATTTAAGCTAAGCAATGCGCCACATGAATATAAAACAAAATAAAAAGCTTGACATATCAATAGAATGTGTGAGACAAGATTCGATGCCGAGCTTTGAATATTTTTATCTTGTAAGTTGTTTCATTAATAAAACCCTTATTTATAATCTAATTTATAATCATGATGCAATTATGTTTATAGAAAATAAAAATGAGTATTATATTCAAGTTAACATCATATTATATGAGTTTTGTTATTATAATCTAATGATAATGATTGAATATAAACCCACTATAAGAAAGATAATAGCCGAGTCAACTGTAAACACTCTTTCCTAAATAAGAATACCATAACTGCTTTATTTTAAAAGAAAAGAAAGTCAAACTAGACTAGGCTAAATCTACTCTTACTCTAATTCTAAAGGGGAAAATGACTAGGTATAGTCATATTTCCAATGCAACCAATGAGGTTCCTTATTTCTTGCACATGTGTATAGATCATACATTACTCAAACTATTAAGACAAACAACAAACTATGTACAAAAAATCTAAAATGAACATACATATTAATTCCTAAAAATAGAGACAAAAAAAATGTGTAATTGGAGAACTTTCTATTATAAGAATATTCAAAATATAGATAAACTCTATCGTAATATGTACAAGCTAAAGAGTTAGGAAGATGACCTTTAAGAATATGATAAGGGAAAGCCTCCAAAGGCTATATGAGATTGAAATAAATAGATTTGTTTGTCCTCAAAAGTTAAAAAAAAACTATCTTTTTCCTTCATGAGATATTGATCATTACTCAAAAGAGAAAACAAAGTAAGATCCTTAAAGTTAGTTGTTATGTGTATATATGAATCAAGACAACCGGTAAACCCGCGATTATTTACACAAGTAAGAGGGCCATTAAATGATGGCATCAACAAATTTTTAACACAACAAGTTCTAAATTTAAAATAGTCATGAATAATATCGAAAATTTGCAATACAGGTTGATGATCCAAATAAGAATGAAAGGAAGCAGGTTTGTGCTCAGAAAATGAATCTGTACGAAAAATATGTTATGACTGAACCAAATTATCTAAGATCATAATTATCAAGATAGTTATTAAAGATCACATCATTTTCCCATAATTTACAAGAATCTTGATAGTCACAAAAATGATGAGTGGAAGTTTCTAAACTAATATCAATAATTAACTAATCATTTAAAGATACCCTTAAGTTCCATGATATAGTTTGTTCTTAAAATTTAAACTAGTAAGTATTCCAATAGGTTGACCCATACAACGATTATGTCACAAATAATGAGAAACAAAAAATAAATTAAGAGAAGTTCCCTCAAAATCACCATTTTTAATTTCTCTGGTTAAATCATTAAATGGTTCTTGGTTTATTAATGTGTCATTTATCATTTTTCATCCTGATAAAACCTAAATCATTTTATGAAGAATAATTATCATAATTATTCAGTAAACCTAGATGTTCTATATCATTTTATTTTATTGAACTCGATTCATTATCAAAAATGTAAACAGATATAGGAAAAACACTTTTAGGTTTGAGATTTAAATCTAGGCTTTGAGAGTGTGTAATACTTTCTCCCAATGTTGATGGTTGAAGAGGATTATGATTTTCATTTGAGGGTTTAATAGGAGTAGTTCCAGGATCAATGTAGATTCCTTTTTATGTTCATTTTGAGTTATTTCGCTATGTTTTCGAACAATTGAGGCAACCTTTTCAATCAAAAATTTGTTACGAGTTAGTCATCATGATGAAGTTTGAAGCATAATAACATAAATCTATTAGAAAATTTGCTAATATTTCCTTTTCATTACAGACAAGTTATCAAATTCCAAGCACAATTTCTCATAACTATAATTCTAAGAAGCCCATAAGAATACTTGCATGAATTAGTTCCAAGAGTGAATAGACTTAACTGGTGTACCACTCGTGAATCATTCCTTGAAATGTGAGAGTGAATAACCTGCAAATTTCATTATCATTACTTATGTGAAAACCATTACATTTATCTATAAATTGATCAACATGATCTAAAGTAGAAATTTCACTCTCACCATTATAGTACTATTTAGATAAGGATTTAACTTGCTTCTTATGTATTCCTCTCATAGGCTTGCATGAACTAAAAGAATGACCCAAAGTAGGAATGCACACATGAGCCATGGTTAGTTAAAAAACTCTTTAAACCAAGATTCCACAAAGATAATCAATCTGTGACCCTCCTTTTAGTGTCATTTTGTTGACGGAAAAAAATGACCTCATCAACTTCAAAGGAGACCACCCAGTCAGGGCCCCAAATTAGACCCTTTTCCTTTTAGAATGGCGGTTCTCATCTGTTCTATTGGCTCTTGCTACTCGTAAACCTAAAACCAGCATAAGATTAAGCTAGCCAAAGTTAAATGTTATTCTAACTTAATCCTATTATGCTATGTCAAGGAAATACTAGTTGTATATAATACCTTGTTAGTACTACACTAATACTAATGCTATATTAATTACTAAAATATTAATATTTGCCTCTCTTGTATTATACCTTTACTAATATATTATATTTGATATCTTATGTTAATACCTAATATAACCTATAATCTAATATTACTATATATTTTTTCTAATACTTACTATACTATAATATATATTAAACATACTTATACTTTTACTATAGTGATGATTCTTAAAAAATTATTATTTATATTAATAAACTAACATTAACAGATTTAATAATCATAATTAATTACTTACTATATTAATTTACTATTATTATACAACTTAATTATGATACCATATTATGATGATTAATATATATTATTATTTCACTACTTATAATACATAATTATCGCTTATACTAATATCCTTATTAAAAGATTAATATTAAATTCTAAAATAATTATTTATTCTAATATATAGTAACACCCATTAATCTTGGAAACAAAAAATATTATATCATATTATTAATATATAACACTAACCTGCAAACTATGTTTTATATAATTATATATCATAATTAATATGTGTTATTAAATATTGGAAAGTTTAATACTTACAATATCCATAAAACATGAATTATGTTAAATATCATTAATCTAACGATAATAAAAAATACAAATTTATCTATAAAAATATAGATAAATTATTTTACTTGATTTTTTCAATGGTTTGAATAAAAGATTAGGGTCATGCGAGAGTATTGCTCGATATGCAGGCTAATCAAATCATTAATATGCTTCTCTCTACGAAAGAGGAAAATTATGAAAAAGGAAATGCAGGTGTGATCTTACAAAATGATGTAAAAAATGCAATAAAACTAATCTATTTTGATCAAGACAAAATATTATTGTGTTTATTAAGAAAAGGATGAAGGGGAAGGGGAAGAATGACTTCTTACAAAATGATGTAAAAAATGCAATAAAACTAATCTATTTTGATCAAGACAAAATATTATTGTGTTTATTAAGAAAAGGATGAAGGGGAAGGGGAAGAATGACTTCAATTTAGAATAAGATAAAGATAATAAATCAAAAAATAATTCTAAGATTTATAACTCTTTTAAACAAATATGCACACATAAATATTTGATAAACAATTAATAAACATCCATTTAAACACATTTCTAAATTCAAAAAACAAGTGCATTTAAACAATAATATTAAGCCATATTACTAAAATAGTTTAGGTATAACATGACATAAATAACACAGGACACTTATTGCATTAAGATCATAGATATTTAACATCTTAACGTAATAAAGGTATATTCATCTACAACATTCATTCTTAAATTCATTTCTGCTGAATGTTGCAAGATAGCTCAACAAGATTTTAAATAAGAATGAATTATTTAAACTCAAAAAGAAGTGTTGAGAGGAGATTGAATCAAAACTAGATGATTTCTTTATTAATGGCCAGGGCTAAGGAAAAGTGCTTTCCTCTAGTTACAGAAACCAAGGGAATTCCATTAAAAGTTTTAAATGACAATCACGACCCTGAAATTACAAAGAATACAATAGCGCTTCACCTTTGTTGCTTCAATATCAGATCACATTTGCTGCTTCAATATCAGACCACAGTGTAGAAGAGATCAACCACTCATTATAATAGTGCACTAAGTTTCAATCTCAACTACAAGTTGTTTGTTCTGTAGAAATTCTTTCCATTCCCGTGATGGTCTCCGAATTTGAATCCCCTTCCTGGTTCTGTTTTTTGTTTTGTTTTTATAACCTCTTTTGATTAAAAGGAGAGGCCTCTTATTTCTCTTTGTTCCTTTCAGCGAAATGATAATCTCGACACCCAACCTTGATCTGGTTATTTTTTTTTTGTCATGAAATCATTCGACCTTAGTGGATGGAGGCTTTGCAATGGAATGGTAACCTGCCAGCTCAAAGTGTATAAATCATCATTCCATATAGACTTGGCTCATTCGATTCTGTGAATGGGAGTCGTTAGAAGCTTTGTTGCACACTGATCATATTTGTTTTTGTTACTAACTGTTGTCCTTTAATCGACCTCCCCTTACCCCTTTTGTCTCTATCTTCCAATATTATCAATTTTCGGGACCAAAATTTATTCCCTCCATTCCTTTGGCACAATGTGGCACTTTCATATTCTACTTCAGTTCTTAGTGCGGAATTCTCGTTGTCACAAGATCCCGGAAGTAATCGAAGAAACCTGCAATTAAAATATATAATATCTTTAAAATCAGCATTTAAATATATAATATCTTTAAATTGCCAGTTTGGTAAATGAGTTGGGTGTCAATTCGGTGGTTTCAGTTCAGTTTCGGGCATGAAAGTAATAGTTGTACTTATAAATCAGTGGGTTTCCGTTACACCCTGTAACAAACACAATATTCTAGATAGAGAAAAATCGATTTGAAGTGAAGTGTTGTGCCAGAGTTAATTCTTTAGTAGAAATTCAACTTTTATTTCTCTTGCGAATATTAAGATTATGCCAGGATTCAAGAGAGTGCCAATATTAGATATTCAGAATCAATTTGGATATCAGGGAGCACCAACACCTGAAATCTTGGGATTGATACTTCAACTAGCAAGCCGCCAAACTTGGATGGTGGAGATTCTTCCGGCTGCCAGAGAATACTATTAAACACCTGCAAATGACGCGTGAAAATTGGGATCAATTATGTTACATGATAGTTAATGGATAAAAGTACCACATGCATACACGCTTTTAACCATTTATAAGGTGTTTGGAGTTTATGTTACATTGCGAGAATACCGTGAGGGGGCCCGAGGATAGGTAAGCGAGAGAGAAATTTATAGCCAGACTAACGTGGTATAAAGAGAGGGTTTCTATAATGTAATTTCCCAGCAAGGAATGCCCGGGTTGGAATTGAATTATTGTCCGGGTATGAGAGGAAGTCAGGCTTCAAGTATTCAGGGACCTGGTGGGAACCCATTTGCAATGCAAAACATTTGGGCCCTTGTGTTCCATTAAAATTGTTTCCATAAGGGATGGGGCACGCGGGCATCCAGGTTTAACATAATGAAAATTTGAGCGAGAGGGATCTACTAGGATATCCCAGAAGGGTGAATGCCTGATTGTTAAGTGTAGTACAGGGTCCAGGGAAGATAAGTCCCAAGGAAATGGGCATAAAGGATCCTGGGATGGCCAGTGCCCTGGACCCAAAATAAATGTGTTTTAATAGAAGATCTGAGATCCTAAAATAGGAGGAACTCGTGGCATAGATGAAGTGACAGGTCAGAGTTTGGGATCAAATCCCACAACATTTGGATTTTTCTGATACATCGTTTTGACACCGAGAAGGACCTTCCCACACTTATTGTGCTCTGGATATTATATTAAATTATACACTGACACGTTTGGATATCATATAGAATGACAAGTAGAATGTCCCGCGCGATTGGTGATGTTGGTGTGTTAAATTATGATTTAAATAACACATTTTTATATACAATATGCATGGCATAATTAAAAAATAAATTTATTGATTTTGTTTTCAGTTCGATTTATTATGTATAATATTTTTTTCCCAATACTAGCCATATATCGAACCCTTATCAGGATTCTCAACATATTTATCTCATTGGATTAGAACTTCAGTGGGAGGTTATCATTAAATCCTCCGAACCACTGTGGCTATACATCATTGACACATTTATTATATATAATATATATTACAATATCATCATTAATATACCAATATAATGTTTTATTTTTATTTTCATTATTAATATATATAGATATTAGTTAAAAATTAAATCACAATTAATATTACAATGTTTATTACAATATTTCATATGTACAAATTATTACAATGTACTAATGATCCATTGTTTTGATGCAATTAATGTACTATGCACTGTGAGAGAAGACAAACAACATGATAAGCCCAATGTGCAATGCAAGATGATATGGCAAGCGAAGCTGCCACATTATTTTATCACAACCCATTTTGCGATGTATCAAGAAGAGAAGATAAACAACTAATGACACACAACGTGAAATGTGAGGTGATGTGGCAACCAAAGGTGTGATATCACCTTCTCGTGGCCATCAAGAGAGTGTCATCAAGAACTTGAAATATACAAAAGAGATGTTAACAATACAAGATGTAAAAAGATAATTATAATGGCCATAATGAAGGTTATACTAAAACATGATCAAATTATGAAAAATTTTCAATCGCAAGCAATAAATATAAGAGGAATCATCAACTGCCAAAATTATAGAAAGGAGGGGAGCTTTTAAAAAAGGAGGTTCCCCATATTTTGTGTGAAAAACTGGGGGGTGAGGGAGGGAAGGGGAGGGTTTTTGTAGCCACAAATCTTGCTTGAAAACTAAACTTGCAATTCATAAATATCAACATTTAGGAGTAAGATTAACAACTAGTTTCAAAAGAGTATAAATAAAATAATAGGCAAAATTTCGAAGAGGAAAAGAAAACTCCTTGAATGCATTATGAGCATTAAGATTCTCGACAACCACTTTACTCTAAGACTAATTTAATCTAGTAGCAAAATGAAGTCCTCAAATCAAACCAATGAAGACCTCCAAAAGGGGGGTGGGAGAGTGGTTATGGCCACAAATCTTGCTTGAAAACTAAAATTGTAGGACTTGAAGACCAATATTTAGGAATAAGACTAACAATCAATTTATAAGAGTATAAATAAAACAATAAGCAAAATTTGGAAGAGGAAAAAGAAACTCCCTGAATGCATTATGAGCATTAATATTCTCCACAACTACTTTACTCTAAGATTAATTTAGTCTCATAGCAAAATCAAGTCATCAAATCAAACCAATAAAGACCTACAAAAGGAAGAAGAATAAAAATAAGAGACAAAATATAACTAAAGGAGAAAACAACAACTAAAACTCAAAGTGGATGAAGATCAACACATGTACAAATACCCGGGACAACAAGTTGAGCTTATAACTCTTGACATCTCCTCGTGAAGGGTACATATAAATAGACATAACAGGTTACACTTTTCTCAAAATTTACACATGTTGAAGGTCATCAAATTATTTAAGCTAAGTAATGTGCTACAAGAATAAAAAACAAAATAAAAAGCTTGGCATATCAATAGAATGTGTGAGACCAGATTGGATGCCAAGATTTGAATATTTTTGTCTTGTAAATTGTTTTAATAATTAAGCCCTTATTTAAAATGTAAATTCTAATCAAGATGCAATTATGTTTACATAAAATAAAAATGGGAATTATATTCAAGTTAACATGGGTTGCGATTATAAACTAATACTAACAATCAAATATAAAGATTCAGTAATGACAAACCCACTATAAGAAATATGATAACCGAGTCAATTGTAAAAGATCATTCCTAAATAAAAATATCATAATTGATTATTTTAAAAGAAAAGAAAATTAAACTAGACTAAGCTAAATCTACTCAACTCTAATTCTATGGGGGAAATGACTAGGTACAGTCATATTTCCAATGCAACTAACTAAGTTGTTTATTTCTTGCACATGTGTATAGATGATACATAAATAAAAGTATTAAAACAAATACAAAAATATGTACAAAAATCCTAGAATGAACATGCATATTAATTCCTAAAATTAAAGACAAAAGAAATATGTAATTGGAAAACTTTATACCATAACAATCCACAAAAATGTATATAAATTCCATTGAAATATGTACAAGCTAAAGAGCTATCAAGATTAACTTTAAGAATCTGATAAGGGTAGGCTTTTGAAGACTATATAAGATTGAAACAGTTAGAGTTATTTTTCTTCAAAAGTTTAAAACTATCTTTTTCCCTCATGAGATATTGATCATTATTGAAAAAAGAAAAAGAAGGAATATCCTTAAAGTTATATGTTATATTCACATATGAATCCAGACATATGGTAAACCCATGTTTATTTACAAAAGTAATAGGGTCATTAGATGATGGTATAAACAAATTTTTAACACAAGAAGTTTTGAATTTAAGATTTTCATGAGTAATACCAAAAACTTGTAAAAGAGGTTGATGATCTAAATCAAAATGAAAGGAAGTAGGTTTGTGCTCAGAAAATGAATCAGTAAGAATTTTTTTATGACTGAACCAAATGGTCTAACTTGATAAGTATCATGATAGTTATTAAAGATCATATCGTTCTCCCATAGTTTATAATAATCTTGATAGTCACAAAAAGGATGTGTAGAAGTTTCTAAACATATATCAATAAGTAATTGATCATTTAAAGATACCCCTTGAGTTCGATGATATAGTTTATTCATAAAATTTGAACCAATAAATATTCCAACAAGTTGACCCATACAATGATTATGTTGCAAATAATGATAACCAAGAAATAAATTAAGAGACGTTCCCTCAAAATCATCATTTTAAACTTATCTTGTTAAATCATTAAATGATTCTTGGTTTATTAGTGTGTCATATGTGGTCAAGATAGAACCTAGCTCATTTTCTAAAGAAGAATTATCATCATGATTATTCAGTAAACCTTGATGTTCTATATGATTTAATTC
The DNA here is from genome assembly GCA_000404065.3 of Pinus taeda. NCBI lineage: Eukaryota > Viridiplantae > Streptophyta > Pinopsida > Pinales > Pinaceae > Pinus > Pinus taeda. The sequence continues at coordinate 54,289 of APFE030617185.1, read as the reverse complement.
TATTGAGCTTGATTCACTATCACCGAAATTAGAAGATAAAGCAGTAACATTTTCATATTTTAGATTTAAATATAGGCTTTGAAAGTGTGTAATATTTTCTCCCAATGTTGATGGGTGAGGAGGATTTTGATTTTCATTTTAAGGATCAATAAGAGTAATTGCAGGATCAAAATTTACTAAAGGAGATTTCTCTTTATGCTCATTATGAGTTATTTCATTATGCTTTTGAACAATTAAGTAACTTTTTCAATCAAAACTTGCTTAGCAAGTAAGTCATCATGATGGAATCTGTAGTATAATAACATAAATCTATTAGAAAATTCACTAACGATTTCATTTTCATTGATGGAAAAGTTATCAAATTCGAAACAAAATTTCTCATAACTGTAACCTTGATGAGCCCATAAGAATACCTGCATGAAGTTGTTCCAAGAGTGAATAGACTTAGTTGAGAGCATCTTGTACTACTCGTGAATCCTTTGAAATGTGAGAGTGAAAAACCTACAAATTTCATTATCTAAATCAAAAATTTCACTCTCACTGTCATATTGCAATTCAAATAAGGATTTAAGTTGTCGCTTGGGTATGCCTCTTGTAGGCTTGTGTGAGATAAAAGAATGACCCAAAGTAGAAATGCATAGAAGATACATGGTTAGTCCATATTTTCGAAGGAAAAGTAGTGATGTAGTGAATTTTCGACTTTGGCGCATGCGCGAGGGTTGCTTATTTAATGGAACCTTCAATAAAGATTTTGATTTTTCTCTACATGACGTTCCCAACTAAAAATGTAACTCTTGTACATAATGTTCATTGACTCTGAATGTCTTCTACTTCAAATAAATGAGTGTGTACTATTTTCTCATAATAACAATTTCGCTCTTGTGTGTGAGGTTAGGAGAAAACGTATAGCTGAAATACCACCAACAAAAATAATAATGACAAACAAAGTAATTACGCCATGGAAAAGAAAAATTTCTTAACACTATAAGATAATGTTCTATATTCTGAGTGATTGTGCAATACCATTGATTTCCGCTAAGTAAGTGTAACATGCAAGTTTGGATTGATGGATGCAACCGGTGCAACTTAACATTGGACTTGGGATTGTGATGTTGAAAATGAGACACAAACTACAAAATAGGAAGAAATTTGGTGCTCAAGTGGCCATCATTTCGTCCCAGTAGAAAGAATTGAAATGGCTTGTGGTCGCAATTTTGGTCTTACCTACCTTCATATTTATAATCATCTATTGGTACATAGATGTTACCTGGTAGTATATATCAGATCACAAGTAGCATATGGTGTTGGAATCGTCAGTATGCTTTGGCATGGAAAATGATGTTGAGATTACATGAATGGGATCCCTCATAGGTGTTAAGACCATAGTATAAAAGTGAAGATCATATTTGTGCTATTTGAATTTGATATGGCAGCCAAGTAAGGGGAGATGGAAATGTAACTCTTTATACTTGGAATGGAAACAAGTTCATAGTTATATGTCAAGCTGTGAGAGAAATAAGTGTTTGATTCAAGATTATAAAAGAAATTGCTAATCCCTATCTAAAAAGGTATTGGTATGTGTGCAGGTTTAGTATAACATTGTATTCCTTTGTACCTCTTGAAGGTTTCGGTTGGCGTTAAAACCCTGGGTGGGATGTGAAGTAGAAACCATATGTAACCTAATAAATTTTTAAAAAAATTGAGATTTTGTGAAATATTTGACATTGGAATCCCAGGGCCACCTAATGAAATAAAATTTCAAGTAGTGCACTATACACAACCGTAATGCCCCATTTGTCATCGCAAAGTTGGCTGCAATATCTACCAGAAGGCCTATCTATAGACGACACAACACTAGTAGAAAATGGTGAAATTAGTGACTAGGTGACTAAAAAATTTAGTTACCACAAATTTTGCAAGTGAAATACTACCATAAATTAGCAATATTAAGAGACCCAACTAAAAATGACTACCATAAATGACTATTTTAGTCACTAGTTAAAATATACGACTAGATAATAAGTAATACTACTAAAAATGGCTAACATAAATGACTAATTTAGTCTATGAAAAAAAATATGACTACCTAAAAAAAACTATAATAATATGAATTAGTCATTTATGTTAGTCATTTTAATTGTGTCACTTCAACAATCTAAACTTACAAGTCATAGGAGATCCAAAGGTTGTTTTAGATTGGATGAAAGGTTATACTTCCTTGTACACTTCTTTATTGGATCAAAGGATGATTAAAATTATGGAGCTTATTAGAGTCTTTAGGGTCATATCATTTTATCACATTCACAGGGAACCAAATTGAAAGGTTGACAAATTATCAAAAAGGGGAGTGGGCCAACACCTTATTTTGCAACACGACATGACCACATATATATGTTGCAACAACCTTTCCAGCTTATTTAGTTTTTTTCACATATATTTCACGTCTTCTTCGTCTTGCAAAGTGGTAGTGCTAAGGAGAGGGTATGAACTTTGATCAAAGAATGTTCAATTAGTACCACTACCAAATTTCCTTCATGCAACTTGCATGATGATAAATGGATGACATTTTAATGTTACAAAAGTGTAGGTAGTCCACATTCAACTTTGTTGTCTTCATTGTCCTCAGTAACAATGACAAGTTTGAATATTTCCTTTATTTATCATCGCAAACACATAACTCTTTATTGTCCCAAACATAGTTAATATTGTTGGTGTATGATCTCTTAATTGTGGAATGGTCTCTTAATGATGATAAGGAACTCTCAATCTCCAATGCTCATGAGTACGATGAATTAATGATCTAATTCCTTACTTGTATAGACAATTTATGATTCTTTTTCTATTTTTATTGTGCCATTGTATATATTGTTCACTAACATCTCATGCTATATGGTTAATTGAGCAAGCTTTATCTTTCATTTTTCAAGTATAATTTGGTTGCATGAATAAGCATAGCTATGTAATTAAAATCATTCTAAACTTGTTAATAATTCATGGTTTATTTGATTATTCGCACACTTATCCCTAACCTTTTACTTTGAGAGTGAGTAGTGTTAAATCACTAGTCCTTGTTAAGGAACTTCCTTTCATTACTCAATGACCTAGCTTAGCTCGATATTTAAGGATTCCCCCCTAGATAATGATATCCTTATTGTAGTCTAAAGAGTGAGAGAAGGCCACCAAGGGGACATTGGGTGGCTTGCCTGATGGGTGGGGTCAAGACTTTTTTTCTATGAGAATGTTTGAGTGGAGATACAATTTAGAAACTTCTTACAGGATTCCTTTATTTCCATCACCTAAATTACTTCCAATGAAATCATGTTCTTTTAATAAAATCTAATTTTGATAAATAATTAATTCAATAAAATTAAAAAATAATAATATTATTATTATTGTTTTTTTGTATATGAGAGAATAGACAACTATAGCATGTTTGTACTTAAGGATCGATTCTATCCTACCACAAGCACCTCCAAGTGTACCCACACTGCCTCACATGTGGCACACTGAGCTAATCGAAGTTTAAACCAATAACATCATAAGAAATGCCTTAACAACCCATTCTATCATAAACTAATCTAAACCATGGGGCAAATTAAAAATAACTTTTAATATTAAAAATATAGCCATTTATTTTATTTGAAAATCATTTTTAACATCTAATTTGAGGAAAACTCCGTAAAATAAAATTTAATGTGAAAAATGTTAAGCAAAATAAAATTGAGGTAAATTATAAAAATAAAAATAAGTAAAGTGAAATATAAAATTAATAATTAT
>APFE030617185.1:25018-36903 GCA_000404065.3 Pinus taeda | reverse complement strand
TCGGATTGGAGCTCTGTATAAGCTGCAAGGTAGCACTGTTGTTGATGGGTGCAATAGTTCTGTGGTTCCTAAAAGTGGAGTAGAAAACCTAGTGGTCTCTGGAGAGAATACCATGTTGTGGCATCAAATACTTGGACATATTGGAGAGAAGGGCCTTTGAATACTTCATGGTAAAGGTATGGTAGAAGGTATGAGTAATAACTCTGTGGATTTTGATTTTTGTGAAAATTTTGTATATGGGAAGTAGAATCGGGTGAGTTTCCCCTCTGGTGGTAAGAGGGCGAAATAGATATTAGAGCTTGTGCATAGTGATGTGTTTGGACCTGTGAAGGTTCCATCACTGGGTAAGTTTGTGTACTATGTATCACTTATAGATGACTTCCCAAGGAATAGATTGATATATTTCCTTAAAAAGAAATCTGAAGTCTTTGATAGGTTTAAAGAATTTAAGGCTCTGGTGGAAAACCAGACAGAGAAAAAGATAAAGGTGTTGAGGACAAATAACGGTGAGAGTTTTGCAGTAAGGAATTTGAAGAATTCTATATGCGATAAAGGACTACTCCATATACACCTCAGCAAAACAGAGTTGCAAAAAGAATGAACAAGACGTTGATGGAAAGGGCAAGAAGCATGCTCAGTGGTGCCGGGTTAGGACAGGAATTCTAGGTAGAGGCAGTGGAGACAACATGTTACCTGCTCAATGGATCACCTTCATCAGCGTTGGAGGATAAGACTCCACAAGAGGTATGGACTGGTAAGAAACCCTTTTTTTCACATCTGAGGGTATTTAGATGTGATGCATATGTACATGTTCTAAAGGAGAAATGAACCATGTTGGATAGTAAATCTGAAAAGTGCATCTTTATTGGGTATAAAGATGGTTAAAATGGTTGTAAACTTTGGAACCCAATAATAAGGAAGGTTGTGTACAACCGAAATGTGGTGTTCAGAGCCGTGAAAGATGTTATTAAACATGAAGTCCAACCAAATGAACCTGAGAAGATAGAGTTTGAGCTAAAGGATGAAAAATTAGACTCTACAGCAGAGGAGGAATCAGAAGATGAAGAGCGGCAAACTCTAGGTGTGAGATGATCAATTCGAGAAAGAAGCCAGCCAGAATGGTATAGCCCATCTGATTTCTGTTTAATTTTTTCTTTATCTATTACTGATGATGATCCTAGAACTATGAAGGAAGTAGTAGATTCAGAGGATGGAAAACTCTGGAAAGAGGTCATGGTTGATGAAATGGCATCTTTGCACAAAAATGAGGCTTGGGATCTGGTGGAGTTGCTGGTTCGAAGGAAACCCATTGGCAGCAAATGGGTGTTCAAGACGAAGACAAATGCAAAAGAAAAGGTGGAGAAATACAAAGCTCGGTTGGTAGAAAAAGGTTATTCCCAGGTGCCAGGAATTGATTTTGGTGATATTTTTTCTCCTGTTGCCAAGGTAGCTTCTATTAGATTACTTTTATCTGTTGTTATTGCTTTTTATTTTGAGGTAGAACAGATGGATGTGAAGACAACATTTCTTCATGGGGATATGGAAGAGGAGATATTCATGAAGCAACCTGAAGGCTTTGCAGTGAAGGGTAAGAAGGAACTGGTATGCAAGTTAAAGAAGTCTCTGTATGGGTTAAAACAATCACCAAGGATGTGGTATCATAAATTTGATACATTTATATGGGGACAAGGCTTCACCAGAAGCAAAGCGGATCACTGTGTGTATTTTAAATTAATTGGTGACTGTATTATTTATTTAGTCTTGTATGTGGATGGTATGCTGCTGGTTGGAAATGACAAAGAACTTATCTAGGATTTGAAGACCCAATTGTCCTCCAAATTTGACATGAAAGATCTTGGTGCCGCAAACTATATTTTGGGCATGGAAATTAAAAGAGATCAGGTAAAGAGGAAGCTCTGGTTAAACCAGAGGAAGTATGTCGAGACAATATTGCAGAGGTTTAATTTTCAGGATAGTAAACGGGTGAAGGTTCCTATTCCTGTAGGTGTAAAGTTATCTATTGAATAGTGTCCCAAGACACAGGAAGAGGAAGAGGATATGTCTCGTGTTCCATATGCAAGTGTATTCGATAGCCTAATGTATGCGATGGTCTGTACTAGACCAGACATTGCACATGCAGTGGGAGTATTGAGCAGGGTTATGTCAAAACCAGGGAAGGAGCATTGAACAGTAGTGAAGCAGGTTTTTAGGTATTTGCATGGCACTAGTGATTATGGTTTGTGCTACCAAGGAAGACTAGAATTGGACAGAGTTTTGGATATCCGTGGTTTTGTTGATGTGGACTGGGCAGGAGATCTGGATCAGAGAAGATCTACAAGTGGGTATGTGTTTAACCTATTTGGAGGTGTAGATAGTTGGATGAGTAAGAAACAATCTGTAGTGGCATTATCAACTACAGAGGCAGAATACATGGTAGCCACTCATGCAAGCAAGGAAGCAGTTTAGTTGCAGAGATTATGTTCAAGTATGGGGTTAGTACAAGGAGTTATAAGGATAGACTGTGATAGCCAAAGTGTAATTTTCTTGGCAAAGAACCCTGCATATCATTCAAAGACAAAGCACATTGATGTTCAGTATCACTTTGTAAGGGATATGATAGAATAAAAAAAGGTGTTGCTAGTAGAGGTGGACACTTTGAAGAATATTGCACATGCATTGGAAAAATCTGTGAGCTTTGAGAAGTTCTCTTGGTGTAGAGAAACAATGGGTGTTGCAGGGTTGGATAAATGACTAAGCTCTCTTTTTGCCCCCTGTGGAAAGGAAACAACAAGTGGGATAATGTTGGGTTGTGTTATATTCTTTCCACGACTAGCCCACGTAGTTAACTGGGGGGTTAGAGGGGGGAAGAGCCCCACATTCATTGCACCAATTGCATAGTAGCGGGGTCATAGGGGGTTTGAGGGGTGCAGGTAACCCCACTCCATGGGGTCCGGGGCAGTGCCCCGAATTTTTTTTGTTTTGGACCGTATGTTAGGTTCAACAAACATACATATGGTTTTGTGCATGATTTTCGCACATGGTTTTGGATGTGATGGTTTTCGGTCCATGGTTTTATACACGATGGTTTTTGGTCCATGGTATTCGATGCTTTGGTAGGTATAAATATGTATTGTAACATTGAAAGGAACATAATGAAAAATCAAGCTGGTAGTCTGAGTTTTGGGATCCAAGGGAAAATCTATGTGTATATGTGTTTTATGTGTTATGCTCTCGCATTGTTTATTTTCTGTGTTTTGGAATTCGTATGCAGGTAATTTCTGTACAGGGTTAAAACCTACACTAGTAAGTCAGACAAGACTGCCCATTTTTAAAAAAAAATTGATCATATCCTTAAATTTCTAGCCCTTAGACTCCTTCTTTAAAGAGAAGATTATTCTATGACCATGATAATTGGTTTATCAAAATGTGGATGGGGCGAAATATGAGTTAGGGAGTAGAGAAAGAAATTTTCCTTGGCATTGCCTAGAATATCTTGAACTTTTGGGGGCACATCACTTGGCACTACCATCACCACACCAACATTTTTTGGTAACGTTCCATTGCAAGAGGCATCCACTGATTCACGTTCCTCAACCCATGACCATAAAGATGATTCTTTCTGAAATTTTTTCCTAGATGATGATAGCGATATATAGTCCTTATCACCATAAAGTATGGATTTTATTTCTTCATGTATGCTCCACCTTCCCCCCAGGGAAAATTTTAAGAACCACCCTAAATTTATATGTATAATAAATGGGCGAATCCCCATGATACACAGGAAAAATGGGAGGCGATTTTATCACTAATATATATATATATATATATTGGCAAATCTCTCACCAGATTATATTATCTTGCAAAGTCATGGTGAATCTTTCAATGAATTGTAAAATCTCGTAAGATCTTGGAAAATCTTTCACTGAATAATAAAACATTGTGAAGTCTTGGTGAATGTTCTGTTAAAGTATGAAACCATATATGATAATAATAAAATATATTCATTAAACTGTAATATACTAACATACATGTTTAGAAAAAGAAACATAATTTTCACTTCCTACAAACAATGTTGCAAGTTTTAGTGGCCATGTTTGTCATGGTAGAAGAGATTAATGTTTTCTCTACCACTTTTGGCAAGCTACCACTTTTGCCAAGCTATCAAATTTCTTTCTTATTCCATAGAATCTAACACATCAAGTTTGTTTACCCCAACATGTCAACAAGTAGCAAGCCCTAGCTATATAATATAATGAAGTAGTAGGTATCCCAAAGGCTTGAAGGGGATCTAATGGAAAGAAGTGACCATTGTTAGAAGCCTTCCAATCAATATATAAATATATAAATGTAGATTTATTATTATTTTATTTGGAAATCTTCAATTAAATAATAAAATTTAATTATGTCTCTCCCCATCTAAATTTCTTATTAACATAATTCACTACTTTCATACCATTTCTAACAGTGTTGTAACATGTAGATTATTTTTTTTTTTGGTGCACAATCTCCACCTTTTAGGACAATATGGTGCAGTGACCCAACCCCTATAGATCATTATGACAAACTAAGAATAGTAGAGAAGATGGAAGGTTGTACAAACCAGCATATTTTTCAAACAACTAATCCGCGATTAGTACCTTAACTTTTTCATGAAGATATCATATTGAGAATGTTTGAAAAATGGTAGGAAATGTTGGCAGCAACTATCTCACTTCTGTGAGGGTGATGTGGAAAGAGTTAAGATTTCATTTTATTTATTTATTTTTTGTTAAATCAGAAAAACCAATATTAATGGAGATATTGATATTTTTTACTCAATTTTGTGAAGTGACTAAATGTAGCTTTAACCATTCACCTTAACATTTTTTTTACAATATAATTTCCTAAGTCTATCTAATATCTTCATAATCATAAAAACCAACCTATATCCATCTTAGCTCCACATCTACCACTCTTAGAGGGATGAAATCTATTTATCCCTCCCAGCACTTGGTAGAGCTGGAATTAAGATGGATCTAAGCTGATAAAATTCCCCCTTTAAATAGTCTATGCTCACATGAATACCATGGGTTATCATAAACCTGGAGTTTAAAAACTACTATTAATAATTTATAAAAATTAATAAAATTAATAATTGATTTTTATTTTAACCAAGTTAAGATGTTTAAGTGATATTAAATTACAAGATCTATTTTTACTCTTGATCTACCAAGCCTTGAGAGGGATCAAATATTTTTTCACTCTATGTTAGTTTGCATATCACGATATTTGATTGAGAGTAAATATGGATCTATGCTGGTTTAATTCCCCCCTTTCAATAGGCTGCATTCCATGTGAATACCATGGGTCAATACCATGTGTTTTTTTGCATGGTATTAATAATGATTTTGCCCATGGTATTTGGCCCATAGGTTTCACCTAAATATAACACACTTTTTTAATGTTCATAAATATAAGGTGGCTTATGGAGTAAATATAAAAAACGTTTTATTTATTTACCATACCTCTCCTTTATTTATATTTTTATTAATTTACCATACCTCTTTTATAAATATGGTATTTGGCCGATAGGATTCAATTAAATAAAACCTCTTTCTTGAGCCTTCTTAAATAGAAAGAGGGTTATGAACTAAATATAGAAAGAGCTTTTATTTATTTACCATACCTCCATTGTATTTATATTTTTATTTATAACTATCATAATTACATTTTCTTGAAAATGAGGGTGAATTCAAATTTGTAACTCCTAATTTCAAGGGCTAAATTTACTTTTTTTTACCAATTCCCTTAAAATAAGTTGGGCTAACCTCCATACCTAAAATTTATATAAAATAAATTTGAGGTGATTTGTTACAATGTACTATGATACAAATATTCGCCCAATAAAAATATAAAACCCCTTAATTTAGCCCAAGGGCGAAAATTCGCCCCTAAAATTTTCCATGCTTCCCCCTCCCAATTGTATATAAGGATCAATTTCTCTTGCATGCTTCCCTCTGATTGAAAAGTTATGCCCATATCTGAAATCCACATCTTGATCTTAGTTCTTATGCTTCTCTTCTTCTTCTAAGTTAAGCAATCAGAAAAACATTACCTCCCTACCACCACAAATAAATAAACCATTTTTCCTACACTGTCTTTCAAGCTCCACAAGAGGAATACTCAACAATTCTCGAGTTGTTGCTCCCTCTCCAATCACCATAGCAACATCTTGATTTGGATGAGATCCATCTGTTATGTCTATAAGATTGGATTTAGAACTATCAAGGTCCTTCAATGGTGGGGCATCTCCACATATTGAATGAAAGGGACGGACACTTGAATTTCCAAATTGAAGAAAGGTAGCTCTCTGTCCATTCACCTAAGCATATGAAAGGAGAAACTAATGTGACCAAACCTCGAGAACTTTCGTCACTCTCTCCTGCAAGGACACCATAATATAAATGCAAAAAAAATAACAAAAAGATCCACAAAGTCATTACACTAATTATGATATATTTTTTTACAAGTAAAAATTACCAGCCGTCTTGCTAGTTGATGACCAATAAGGGGCTTGATCTTAATACATGATTTATTTTCATCATTACTATCCTCAACATGTTCTATTATTTAGAGTGAGATTTTGTGAATTGGCAGGCATGTTTTTCCACATTTTTGTTTTTATATCCCACACAATTGGAATCCTGCTACATTTGGCCTCCTCTACTTCCCTAGGCTACATGTGTTAAAGAGGGTACAAAACACTAATGATATGCTCTTTTGCCATAAGTTCTTCTCATTTTTTGGATGAATTTTGTGGAAATTTTATTCATGCCAATTATGTGGTAGGAAATAATGTTCCATTATTCTTTTTTGTCATCTCTTGTTTATGAGTTAGCATGCTTCTATTGTACTAGTTTGTGATGACTATGTCATGTAAATATCAAGTTGAGTGGGTTTTACATTTGATTTCCATTGTAGTCAACAACTAAATAGATAAGTTTTTTGTTACGTTGAATGATGGGAAAACACACTTTGATTTCCACTAGTGCTCTCTTTTTCATATATTATCACAAGTGCACAAACACAAACTCACTTTTCCTTTTACCTGGATAAGCAAATGATGACAAATTTGTATTTTGTAGTGACAAGGATAACTATGTATTGGAGCTAGACCTTGAGCCCTTCAATTCATCCTTTCCTTACCGAACCCGACCATCTCCTATTGGTAATAGAGTGCAATTTCCGAACCAAGATTTGTCTTCAATACTATTTCATGATAAAGAGAGGACACAACCATTGTTGGATTTCCTTCGAGCACACAAATACCAAAGCCATGTCATTTTTCTTTCCTTGGTTAATATATTGTATCATTGTGTTTGATAGTTAATTCATTATTATTCTATGCCAATAAATCTCTATCAAATAGCAAAGAAGGATGAACTAGTTGTTTTAGAGATATATAATATGAATTAATTAAAAATTCATAGGGATATTTTGATTCTCGTCTTTGTATTTCACTTCTTTAGAGAAAACTATATATTCAAATACCAACTCAACTCAAACCAAACTAAAATAGAGAATCCTAGTTATGAAGATGTTTCTCTCTCCATCCCTTATAATGACATTATTTTTTTGAATTATACTTGAAGTTCGCTGATAATAACCTAGATTTATATATTCCTTTTATCACCAAATTGAAATCATGGTAAAAATACGAATATCCCATTAAATATGACCTAAAGATGATTCAAACAATATCACCTTTAATCTGAGCACGTGGCAGAGTAATTTCTGAGGTGTGAAGTTTTATTAGAGGCATTGTTTGTTTATTTGTTTTGGTTAGAAAATGGTTTTCTCTTGCTTTTAGGTGACTTTCAATTTATCATATCTCGCATGTTGAGAAATGGGAAAGAATAATGCGTGACATTTATCTTGCAAAAATTGATGTTAAATGAAAGGATATAGAGTTTAACCAAACTACAATCCGCTTTGGTAAAGATGGAGGGACATCTTAAAAAAGTTACCTAAGAATACACCATATACATAGTTTGAACATAACTAATACATGACTTTTTCGTTTGCATATATGTTCTTTTTTCTATCCAAGATATCACAACAAGACAAATATTGATATTGTAGAAATTGTTAGAGGGCCTCATTGAGGTCAGTTTATTTTATGTTCTGCTTGATTGATACATTCTCTTGACAGGAAGGCTTTAAATATGAAATAATATGTTACCAAAACAAATTATATTCAAATTTTATACATATAAAATATAAAAACAAATGTCAATTCCTTCATTTGATTGTTACTTGACTCTAGTGTGGGAAGGTTACATGAAATATGATTGGAAAAAGGATGGGGAGACAATATTGAGATTATGTCTTGTATATGATTCATTTATTGTTGGAGATCCTTATGGCACTTCAACCATCAACTTTGGAAATGTTTTTAGTAAGTATTCCTATGGTTTTTATGTTGTGATTCTTTCACCTCATAGTTATTTGGGCAAGTAAATGTTTTAGGAATGTGTGATAAGATATCGATGGACAGGTAAACAATTTTTTATAATTGCAATGTCCATTCCATGATATCCTATCTTTATTGTTTGATTGTATTTTGAACGTTTGTTTCGATTTTGCTTTACATTTTAACTATGAAATTGAAAGCACACGGTATTATGTTCATTTAAACAACAAACAAAGCTTGAAGATGAAATTAATATTACACGATATTGATTGAAATCCTTTTAACTGTTTTGTATTGAAAGATTTTCATGATTATTAGAAAAGTCTACTTTCATGTTGTTATTTGAGAACATGTTGTTTATATACTTGACCAAGTTCATGCATTCGATAACAAATTGTTGTTGTGAATAAAATGACAAGGATTAGACATCACACCTCAGATTATTTGTTTTAACAACTTATTTACAGCTTGAGCTTTTTAGCATGTAACTTAGATGGCATGATTGTGCCTAAGATTTCCTCGAAGGTTGAATACTAAGTTACTAAGGTGTTCTTGTCTATGGTGACTTTAATTTATTTATACAGGTCATCTAGCCACGTAGTGGCCACTATCGCTCAACTGAAGAAAACTTGTTCGAGTTTCTTTCTTTTATGGGGAAGAATGACTTTAACATTGTTTATGTTGAGGTATGTGTAATATAAATCCTATATAATCTACTTTCATTTATATTCTAGTTTTCATCATCTTTCATTTCTTACACTCTGCATTCTAGGTTCTTTTGTTTCTAGAAAAAGGAACTCAGTATTGATGGTAAGCATAGGATTTGGAGAAAGAGGAGAATACTGACACTGGAGTGACAAATGCAAAAAGAGAGAGAAGAGAACTGGTCTAGTGGTACCCTTAAATCCAATATCCCACATAAGACACACACATAGAGACTGATGTTCAAGTCTTCATAGCTGGTGAATTTACCTGCAATGACTTGACAACACAATGATAATGTTTTATAGTGATGAAACAACATTTCATGTGTAAATTGTAGTCCAACCAATGTTAAGTTGGAAACTCATATTGTAATACTCGACATTTCATATAATATAATTTCTGTGGCTGAAATTATTTATAGTTACGCTTGATATTATTTAGTATTTTAACCAACATATGTAATTTTGAATTTTCATATTAGATGAACCAATTCACATTGTATGATTTTTTTTTAATTTAGTCGCAAAATCATACTAATTAATCTATCTTGATTAATAATGAACACATAAAATCAATCTAAAACTACTAAATTAGTAGTTTATATTGATTAATGATGAACACAAATAAAATGACTATATGACTAAATTAGTTGTTTATAATGATTATTAATGAAAATAAATTAAATGAATATAAGCTATAAATTAATCATTTATATAATGAATATGAAACTACCAAAAAATATAATTGACTATTGCAAATGATTAATTTTTCATTACAAATGACAACTAATTTACTCATATATACGACTATTAGTAGCGAATCTACAGTATCTCATAACACGACAAAAATTTAGTCATGTTTCTTTGGTCATTAATTGGTTTCAAACGACGACTAAAATTTTCATATATATGCCTATTATTAGCTAATTTACAGTATCTTATAACACGACCAACATTTTGGTCATATTTCTTTGGTCATTAATTGGTTTTCTCATATGATCATATAGTAATATATTTTGTTGTATATTTGGTCATTAATTGTGGCAATTAATGACTAAACCAATAACTAAATTTATGATTAAATATACTGCTAGATGATAAAATTGAGAAAATCAATTAATGACTAGGCTAAAAACGACTAAAACTTGGTCACGTTATAAGATACTCTAAATTAGTTACTACTCATCACCGACTGAAAAATAGTCATTTACATGAAAATTTTAGTCATTGTTTTAGTAACTAATTAGCCATTTTGTACTAGTGCAATATCTTTAAAATGTGCTTCCATGGTTGTAGTCAACCTCACAATCTTCATTATGAAAACACTTTGGTTTATTTTATATACTAGATTCTATCCTTTTGTCACAGTTTAGGTTCTTTGTTTGTGTAATTTTTAAATAAGTTGGAAAGAATTTGAAACTTTTACTAATAAATATGCTTACAGGAATTAAAAAACATCACTTTGATGTAATTTTACTATAACACATTTTTCCATTTTCTTTTTATAGTTAAAGGTAATTTTATTATGATATTTTTCTCTATTGTTAGGTTAGTAGTATTATTTTTTAGTATTGGAGATACTTTACTTAGATTATTGATGAAATTAGATTACTGATGAGAGTCATGCATAACAATTTTTAAAGCAATCGATATTCCTATGGTTCGTAATCCGTTATGAAATTATTTTCTTTGTATGCATGGAATTGTATGTTAAAATCTTGACTCTTTTTATGAACAATATAGTGGTTAATTTTGCTTTAATAGGCAAGTAAAGTAGCATTTGGGCACAAAAAGAAAACAAGGCCGCAACATTACCTGTCACTTAGTTTAATTATTGAATTTTGAAAGACATGAACCAAGTATTTATGACATATATTTGGATGGTTGAGCTCCAATTTAAAATGTATTTTTCCCTCGTTGATTGTGTAAAAATAAAGAAGACTTTTTTCTTTTCTTTTCTTTTCTTTTCTTTTTTTATTCATACTATTTAATACTTACTGAAATCATTGGAGCCGACATATTATTTCATGTTCTTCATCATTAATGTAAATTTATATATGCTTAGCATGTTCTCCCGTGGACAACTTTATCATTTATTTGCAAATATAATTGGAAATTTGTATTTGATGATTTTTTGTTAAAAAGAAGCACATCAATTTATTTTTTTAATACTATACTCATAATTGTTTTATAGTTTGATGCTTATTGAAAATTTACAAGCTAAAATTTACTTTAATTTAATTAAAACAAATGTTATATAGTAGCTAAATTAAAGTAAAAACACTAAGTTCATGTTACTGTTAAAATTTAGAATTTAGTCCATTTAGGTTTTACTAATGGCCTAGCTAAATTAAAGTAAAAACATTGAATTCATGTTAGTGTTAAAATTTAGAATTTAACTAATTTAGGTTTTACTAATGGCTTAGTCTAACTTATAGACAAAAAAACTTTTCTCATCGGAATTCACCAAAATCGAGTAGTACAATCTCAAGGTTTGTTGTTTTTTAGAATACATTTTTGAATGCATAAATCGATTCAGCACCCTGAAAACCCCGGGGCACTCCAATTATGCAGATTAAACAATTTAAACTCAATTTTTTTTTAAAAATTGTCAAATTTTCATTAAAATTAACCATTGTGAAAAGAAGGCATTTCATCTATAAGTTAGACTAGGCCTTTACTAATTGGTAAATTGAGATATTTTGTTAATTGTAATGCTTCATTGTGAC
>APFE030617185.1:0-22967 GCA_000404065.3 Pinus taeda | reverse complement strand
AATTATAATTTTTAAATTGGAAAACCTATTTTAATTTTTAGTCCATTTAGATTTAATGCCACAATCAACCCATTCTAAATGCGTTATTACCCTGTTGCGGTAGGGAATAATAACAGAGAAGTCCTGAGGTTATTGAATGCCATAAATCCCTTAATAAATACCGAGACTCTTGATATGTGTGGAGTTTGTGATGCAGGTGCATCTCACCCTTTTCTTGATTATGGAAAAATCCAAGTGGAGCATGAAGACGTGGACCAGCGGAGCTGAATAAAGGGAAAAAACAGAGAAAATCTCCCTTAAAGCAGTTAAAGAAAAAGAATTAAAGAGAGAATGGATAAGACTAGATAGACTTCCTATTATTAATAGCCATACACGCTTTTTGGAGAGTTTTTGTGGAGAAAAATCAAAAGAGGATAGGATTGTTCCTTCATAAGACTTTTTATATAAATGTAATGCAATAGAGGTGTAATAGATATCTTATTTTGTGAAGGAAATTGTCAGTGGGCAAGATGTAGCCGAGCATGAGTTCGTTTTAAGGCTAAAAGGCCTTAACTTTGTAATTGTTCCGTAAATATATAAAAGTGTGTTTATGTTCTGTGTTAATTGTATACGCTATGTGGTTTATAAATGAGTCAAAACTTGTGTTCTGTAAATAAAAATGATGTTGCAGGAACTCGGCGGCGGCTGCATGAATGTTCAAATGGTCCAGGATCAAGATTTTTAAAGAAATTGGGATTTTGGGCAACCCCCAAATTCTCATTTTCATCAGTTTGGCTAAGTCTGCGCAATAGAAACTATTTCCCTAAGAACAAAACAGAAGATCGAGACTTAGTTTACTTAAATTTTACAAGAATTTGTTAATTCACTGTGATTGAGAGGTAGTAGAATCTACATCAAGGATCCAAGTCGAGGAAGTTGAATAAATTGGGACAAACATTTTATACCCGAGAAACACAGACTTTGGAGTAAGGCATTTAAAGGGAAATGTACTTTTCCCATAAGTAATCCATCCTAGAAGTTTCAAAGGCATGTCAATTTTGCACCAAAAGAAAATGTTGAGGTTTATGTTCCTGGTCATGGGTGGTCATATAGGACTTCACCTTTAAGCACTGATGCTAAGGACTAGTTGGCCTGTGTGTATATGTGTTCGCGCTTTCTTGAACCATGATAAGTGGTTTTATAAAGTATTCCTCCTCCCTTCCCCTGGGCACATAGCATATAGTTTTGGATTTTTCCTTTTTTTTTAAAGGGGTTTTTCCTTTTCCCTCTAGGTGGTTTTACTCTTGGATCTATAAGTAGTGGTTTTATTATATAAAGTTACTTTCTCTTTTTCTTTAGCTCTTCTATATATAAAAGAATCCCTCTCACATGGTTATTTTATACTATAATATACATATAGATTGGGACATGGTACGATGTTGTGTTTGCAGTAGTTTTATAATGAATTTGAAGTTCATTCCAAATTTAGTTTAACATATATATTGTTGAATAAAAAGCCCCTTAGCCTATACTAGTTGGTAATTTTATATGATGGTTTAAAATGGGTGGACATTGTTGATTGTGCTAGATCATGGTTGACTATGTTTGAATATGGTTTATGATTTCACATAACCATTGGGGAATTTTACAATACAACATAATTTGTGATGAATATCTCAATGCAATAATTTTTTTAATGAACGTGATAATGTCACATCACAATTCATGAATGTTGTGGTGTGACAAAACCATTAATGCCACAAGATGAATGCCACAATTTGAAATAACCAGAAAGAAATGTCAACCATGGCCAACCAAAACCAATGAAATTCAATGCACCATTACCCTTGCTGAACGTTGTAATGCAATGCAACCATTACGTCTTTCAAGGTGAGTGTTTCAGTGTGACATAACCATGTTGGAACACCATAAATTGAGCTATCTATTACATTATAAGTTACCATGGTTTTGGTAATAAAGAAGTTTTCGTGATTGTAAAAAGCTATGATGACCATTGGAATACAACATAACCATTTGGGATTGCAAACATAACAATGTGACAAAACCATTAAATTTAACATAAATCTTTGCCAAGATGAATGTCACAATTCACACAACCAAAGCCATAATACTACATAATCCTTGATGAATGTAGCAATGAAATGAAACCCTTAATTAATGTGATATTGTGACATGGAATTTGATGAATGTTGTAGGGAAACAAAACATTTAATGAATTCCAGAATGTGACATCACTTTTCATGAACACTACAATGTAACATAATCCTTAATGCCACAAGATGGTTGACTATGGTTGAATGACTTGATCACGGTTGATTATTCTTGACCATTATTAACCATGGTTAAATATGGTTATCCATACTTGAACATGGTCAACTACAATTGAATAAGGGCGATTATGCTTTACTATGTTTCACTGTCAATGACAGTGGTTCATTACATGGTTGACTTTGTTAAAAAAAAAATTATATAATTGAATTTGCTTGAAAATTGTCGACTTTGATTGATCATGTTCAAATATGATTAATTATAGTCAACCCTTATTGACTATTGTTGAGAAAGTTTCAAGGTCATCCTTAAATTGATTGACATTTACTTTTGTTTACTATAGTTGAATTTGGATGAATATGATTGACTTTGGTTTCTTATAATTAACTATGGTTAGTGATCTATCAACTGAAATCTAATACTATGAATATTAAATTCCTTTAGATTCTAAATTTGTTAGCTATTTATTTTTTTCTTATGTATTTTATAAATAAGATGTGGGAAATAGGGAACAATAATATAATCACACGACAACAATGAACAAAAGGATTTTCTCTAGGAAACTTTTATAGGGGAAACCCTAATTCAAAGGTGAAGCTATTCTACTATCTTTTTCTCTAGAATGGAAATAATCCAAGTACAAAGGAGAAGACACTCTCTATGGAGTTACCTAAGACTTGTGGTATTTTAGGGTACTAAAGAATAATAACTCCTCTATTATACCCTCTCACTCCCACTCCAATTTTCTCTCTTCTATTATGGAACTAGATATCATCAAATAGAATAGAACCCTTCTCCTCCTAGGGGCCCTATTTTGACATAGCTCAATAGCTAACCAGGGCTTGGGTTTGACTCCTTCAATTCTCAACTAGAGTTAAAAAATTCATGATTCTAGGTTATTCTTCAATGTATCCATGTGGCTAGCCCATTTTGCATGAGTGATGGGCCCCAAGGTGGCTTCCATTTGTATCTTGGTGTTAAAAAATGTTAGGTCAACTTGGTGAAGAAATGAATTCTGAATTTACACTCCAATTGACATGATTCTTGTATTATTAGGAAGGTCTCTCAATGTATAATAGTGTCGCGGGGATCAAGGGTTAATCAGGAGGTATTTGACCCCAAAAAATATCATTTAGTGCCTAAAAATGAATCTTAAATGTTTCAAACCACAATTCTCCAAGCTCGGACCCACGGACAAAAATGACCCTACATGTTGATTCCTCTAATTTCTCCACTCTAAAACATCAAGATAGATGAAAAACAATATAGTGATCTAATTCCAATCAATTAGACATGGTTGATATGGTTGACTAAGGTTAGACATGATTAATTAAGGATGACCTTTGAAGTTGGATGGTTAACCATCGTTAACCATGTTTATGTTAACCTATACAACTTGAATTGGCCAAATGTCTAGGAACATGTATTTCCTCCTAAAAGATCACAAGTTGAAATATAGAGGGAGGTAGATTATGTGCAGCTTTATAGAATTTAACACTCAAATCACTACATGAATCTGGGTCCATTGTCCAATAAACAAGGGGGCTTCATACACTAGTTTGGTGTCTTCTTTCATTGTGACCTTAAAATTAAACTATTTTGTATTACTATGATTAACAATGTTTGACCATGGTTGAATATGGTTGACCATGTTTGGCTAATGGTTGAGAATTTTTCACCATGGTGGACTATGATTATACTATGTTTGGACATGGTCAATTCAATTAAGATGGCAATGAAATTTGCTCAGCCATAGTTAAGAGAGGTTAAAAATAATTAACCATATTCGAACATTGTCAACTAAAGTCAACTATATTTAATATAGTTTATTTGGTTGATCTACCAAATTCAACCATGATGAACCATTATCCCATAATGAAATGCTCTAACAAAGTCAACCATAATCAACCAAAGCCAACCATAATGAAACAGTTAATCATCATCAGAGAAGATCAAACATAGTTAATGATAATTACCCTTACTTCTATAGTCAACCATGCTCAAACATGTCTAACCATATTCCTCAATGTCTATGTGGCATCATGATGTTCATTAAGAATTATGTTACATTAAATTTTGTTGACTTTGATGGACCATGATTGATTGTAGTCTACCATAGTTAATAATATTGACCATAATTAACTATGATTGTATATGATTAACTATGATTAACTATATTTGACTATAATTAACCAAATTTATTTATTATAATGTGTAATTAATTATATAGTCTCATACATAAATTACACTTATTTATATAGTTTAAAAATAAAAGAATTTTTTAGATTAAAATAATAACCCATTTAAATAAATAATAGAAATAATATTATAAATATGTAGAAAAAAGAGAATCCACCAAAATATGCTCCAATTCTCTATAATTGAAGTTATAACTTTCGAAAATTTAAATTCCATAAATGTAAAGAATAAAAATATCATGTGCTACTATGCTACTAACTTTTTGAACAATTTAAATTTATAAATGTAATAGGGTAAAATTAGTGTATTATCTATTTGTTTCATTTTAATTTATAAAAGTCATGAGTTGAAATGTAGATAGTATAGTGCTTTTAAGATTGCGTATGGAAGATGTTTTGTAGCTTAATATTAATTAATGCTATACTTTTTGAAAATTAGATATAACATGTTTTATTAAATAAAAAGGAAATATAATTTGATTTTAAATTAAATTTAAATTTTTTTAATTAAAATTAAAAATAAAAATAAAAATATGGTCTAAATTTTTACAATATTAATATTATTAAAAAAATTTGATATGGAAATTATTAAAAAAATCTAAAATGTGTATAGAAAGGATGATCAAGTATGAGAATTTTTATTATTAATTAAAGGAATATTTGTTTTAAATTGAAAAATAAAATAAAAAATATTATCAATTGGAGATCGATGAGAATGTGCATTGCCAAAACATTAATAATACTAAAATATTTATTTCTAAGTTCAAAAAAAAAATGTGGTGTGAGAAAGATTTAGGAGCTAAAAGAAAATTAAGATATTATAAGGAGGTTATCAACCCCACCCTAGAAGATCAAAAATATCTCTCTGTTTTAACTAGCTCAAAGAAGAAAATTAATATAGCCAAGATTTGAATGAACTCTCATGAGCTCCATAGTGAAACGGGTTGTTTGGTAGTTCCTAAAACACCATGGATGGAAAGGTTATGCCATCTCTGTGAGAATACAAACATCGAGGATGAAAATCACTTCCTCTTAGAGTGCCTAGCATACAACCACATTAGATCTGAGTTTCAAAATCTTTGTTGCAATACTGACCTTCCTAGCCTTTTACGTTGTCAAAATTACAATGAGCTCAGGAGGCTTCTCTCCAAGCTTTTTGAGCATAGGAACAAAATCTTAAATCAAACTAAATAATTTGTTTGCTTAGGTCCGAATAGAGCAAATGGTCCCAGTGGACGTTAACCATTCATCATCATCAATAATTTGTTATTAATTATAAAAATGGTTGTTAATATAAAAACAAAAAGTATATATATAATTACTATATATACTATTATATAGTATGTTTTAGTGGATGGTTAATCATTCATCATTATATATATTTCACTTTCCAGTAATTTTGATATATACTACTTGTGAAGAATTTATTGTTGATAAAAAAGCTTGGAATATTTTTCCATTAAACTTTTGACAACAAATTAGTAGAGATACAGATAATTTATTTTAATTAAGAATTAAATAATAATCAAAAATTTACTATTAATTAATTATAATATTAAATGTTAAAAAAGTATAAATTCACGTATATACTCTTTTTAAAATATAGATAATTACTTAATTACATTGTAAATATTTATTTTATACTCATAATCATTTAATAAATTAATTTTAAAATTGAAATTATGTAACGGTAACATAGAATCAAAATATCCTGCCGAAGGATATGATATATTTTACTAAGACTTTTAATATTAACGATATTAATTATTTAATGAAATTTTTAATATGCGTAAAAGTATAATTATATTTAAAAATTTAAGGAAAAATATGTATTATATTTAAAAAGATTATAAGATAATTTGATTAATAGGTTAAATTATCTTTAATGGTTATCAATGAATTTTAATCAAAATATATTATTAACTTAAAATCATAAGTAAATATCTTTCAATACTAAATAATATATTAAACATCTAAAAGAGTTCATCAAATATTTAGATGGAAATTACTTATGCTTTAATATAAATTTATTGATGATGATGATGGTGGTGGTGGTTAACATCCACTGAGACCAAAATTTGGTCTATTGGACCTAAAGAAATGAATTATTTGGTTTGATTTAAGATTTTACTCCTATGCTCAAAAAGCTTGGAAAGAAGCTTCCGAGCTCACTATAATTTTGACATCGTAAAAGGCTAGGAAGGCCAATATTGCAACAGAGATTTTGAAACTGAGATTTAATGTGGTTGTATGTGAGACACTCTAAGAGGAAGTGATTTTCATCCTCGATGTTTGTATTCTCATAGAGATGGCAGAACCTTTCCATCCATGGTGTTTTAGGAACTGCCCAACGACCCGTTTCACTATGGAGCTATAGAGTTCATTCTAATCTTGGCTATATTGTTTCTTTTAAGGTAGTTCAAACATAGAGATACTTTTGATCTTCTAGGGTGGGGTTGATGACCTCCTTATAATATCTTAATTTTCTTTTAGTTGCTAAATATTTCTCACACCACATTTATTCCTTGAACTTAGAAGTAACAATATTTTTAATGTTATTAATGTTTTGCAATGCAACATTCTTGTCAATCTCCGAATGGTTTAACCAGGCCCTAGTGTCTTTAGACCAACCTCTCTTCAGCCTTAGGTGGTTTTGGCTGGAATTTAAAGTTGGTTTAGGAATTCTATGGTCTCCTATGTTATTAAGTTTGTGCTTGCGCAACAGAAGCCTAGTCATAGCTAGGCTCTCGATAGGGGAAAGACCCACTTGTATAAGGAGAATATGATAGCGTGTGTTACTTTTAATTTTAAGGTTATACATTATAAAATGCTTCTGGATTTGCTCAATATTTCTCCAGGATTCTCTAGAGATGCTACAAGCCCAAACCTCACATCCATATAGGATAACCAGAGTGACTAAAGTTTCAAAGAGGAACTTCTTTCTATCCCACATTATGAGGTTTGCCGTTTTACAATTATTTTCAATACCAAAATAAGCTTTACACCCCCCATTAATCCTTTTCTCAATGCTATAGTCCCAGTTGAGCTTGTGATGAATATCAATTCCTAGGTACTTGTACGAAGACGCTTCCTCCAAGTTACTATTTCCATACATAAAATTAGCGTAGGTGTCCTTCTTGGATTTGATAATCATAACTTTTGTTTTGTGAGTATTAACAATCATACCCATGGTAGAGGAGAAATCCTTAAGAAGTCTAAGTTGCTTATCAAGATTAGATGGGCACCTTGTGAGAAGAACAATATCGTCAGCGTAGAGAAGAAGGATGATGACTATTCCAGTTAAGATCGTGCCAACACATATGGCTTCCTCTAAACAACCTTCTAGCTTGTCGATGTAAATGCCAAATAGGGTAGGGGAGAGGGGGAAACCTTGTTTAACTCCGATATTAAACTTAATATCTTTCGACCACCCCTCATTGCTCTTTAACTTGGCAATTACATTCTTGTATAACCTTGTAGTAGCAACTCTCAACTCAAAAGGAACCTTTAGCTCTTCTAATATATTCCATAGGTTGTTTCTATGAACCATATCGAAAGTCTTTCTAAAGTCCACAAAGCAACAAAAGAGAATGGATTTATCATTGCAGCATTCCTCCACAATGATCCTAAGTGTAACGAGGTGGTCCATTATTGAGTGTTTCCTTCTAAAACTCGCTTGGCCTTTAGCCCTCTTAGCATCACTTTCAAGACATATGCTCAACTACTTTTCCAAAATAATACCATATAACTTGGCCAGGAGAGGGTTGATCATAATTTTTCGATAATTAGAGGGGTTATTTGTATCCCCACTTTTAAAAATAGGGATAATGAGGCTTTTATTCCATGGTTTAAGGAACCCTTGCTTGACCGCTTGATTGAAAAGCTTGTGGATGTGGGGGATGAGGACAAGACCTCCAATTTTTAGGATTTCCACCTGGTAACCTTCAATGTCCTTAGCTTTCCCATTAGCCAAACGATTAATCCCAAAATCAATATCTTCTAAGGAGAAAACTTCTTTTGTAGTGAGCATGGTTTCAAAGATATCCATGACAATTGGAGATTCATAAATATTTTTAAGATAGGAATCCAATAGTGTAAAGCAATTTTATTATTATCTTTAGTTTTCCTAGTTAGAATCTGCCTCCAGAATTTCTTAGGAGCTATCTTAGAGAGGTGTAAGATATTCTCTTGTCTTTTACGATATTAAGATACATACATAATA
The DNA here is from genome assembly GCA_000404065.3 of Pinus taeda. Taxonomy (NCBI): domain Eukaryota; kingdom Viridiplantae; phylum Streptophyta; class Pinopsida; order Pinales; family Pinaceae; genus Pinus; species Pinus taeda. Next base: position 14,279 of record APFE030617185.1, on the reverse strand, counting down.
TAATAATAATATTAAAGATTTTTTAGTAAATTTTTGAATAAATATATATTATATATATAATATGCAACAAATATATCACGCGACAATACCAAGGTGTCAAAGTGAAACGAGTGAATGAAAAATCACTTGTTAGTTCGTAAAAAAATGATGATGTTATTCGACTAATTTTAAACTATAAAGCACAACTTGTTTAAATGGCTTGATCATTCAAGTTCAAATTTAGAGGTTATAAAACACCATTTAGTGTGTAGCTTTTGTTAGCCATTTCTATTTTCCAATTTACACATTATTGTGTGGACTACACTTTGTTGGAAAACAAACATAGACATTTCGATTTGTATGTGGCTCACTGTTATCAATCCACTAAAAAGAAGAGTTCAGTTAGTAGAAGAGTATCCAATCATAGAAACAAGAATGAGAGTTGTTTTCTAATTTGTAGAAATAGAGCCTATTGAATGTGAAAGTTGTTGGAAAAGTAGAAAAGGAAAAGCACAAAATAATACAAATAATTCATAAACATAATAACATGAGGGCTCTTTAATTGATCATACAAAAACTTGATTATTATAAGAAACTTGCTAAGTGGCATTTAAATATTTTCCTTTCGTAATTTTCTCAAAATAACTTCACATGCACACATGCTCTAAATTAGACTTTTCCAAATATATGACTTAACTCTAAGTCACTAGACTTGACTCAGTTAACTTTAACTTACTCTCCAAATTTAACTAACTCTTACATACAGAAATAATTACCATTTCCACAAAAACCACACCTAAATACCAAATACCAGATTCCACAAATCTCGGTTGTGCAGAGAACTTAGGAACCTTTGGTCAACTGAGTGCACAGTTTTAAAACAATTATGTGGTGAGATCGGTCATACCACATAATTCATACCATGATCAGATGTCTTTCTTTGAAGAAAAATGAATATTGGGATGTTGCTATGCAATTAGTTTATAAATGACTTTAGATCATCTACACTTGAGCTTCTTGCTTCTAAATTTAAATTTAAATTAGAATTAGAATTAAAATATAATACTAAAATTATAATAATAAACATAATTATTCTAAATTTTGAACTTTTAAACTAGCATTCATACTAGATGTTGCAAAGGAAACGTCGTAAGACATAAAGTGTGGAAGAATAACGACATGTGAATGGACATTATTGAAAGCAAGGGTGGATGATAATGAGTTATAGTTGCAATTATTAGTTATGTGTATTCTGAATATGGATATTTTGTAAATAATAGTAGTGTCATGTAGAGGTTATCTATTATCCATGTATTTGTTTGTCATTTATGTGAACAGGTTTTCATATATTATTTTAGGGTTTATTGTTCTTTTATTTTTAAACAATTTTGAGGGACATAACATTGTATAATATATGATATTTTTCTTCGGAAATGTAATTTTTCCATATGAAACCTATTCATGGCATTGGTTTTTGGTATATGGGGGAATTGAGGATTAATCGTAATTTGATCTTTAATGATGTTTTTTAAGTTTATATTAAAAAATACTAGTAGATTGTAATGGAGGAGGTGGAAAAAACAATATGACATTGTCAGCAACATCATGGTTGTCATTCCATATTTGAAAATGCATCAAAACCTATTGGATTCATGATGTTGACATGGCTAATGTTCACTATGTCAACAAGGGGAACTAACCTTATCACAAGCCCCAATTAGACCTACTTTCATTTGGAATGGCTAGCTCTGACGAGTTTTAAGGGACCCCATAAACTGCTTGAACATGTCAAAAGATTGCTTCTCGGAGGAAGACTTCAATTAAATCAACAAAATGAAATAGCTAACCTCTATGTATTAAATCATATCTATGCTACTGCTAACTACTCTAATCTAGTCCTAGCTACTCTAATCTATCCTGCAAGAGCATAATACAGAGGTTTAAACATCATATATATGTTCAGCAGGACCGTGATAAGCAAGGTTAAACATGATGCACAGATTCAAGTCCAAATGAATCAATCACTGAATTCGCAGCTGGACAAGGCTGTATTAAAGCTAAATTGAAATCCAATTACTCATCCAGGAATCCACATTCTTCTATGGAATTAAAACTGCAATTGATGTTTAATTTAGTTCCAAATCAGATACCATTCACAAGTTAACCATGAAACTGAATCACATTCAATTTAACAAGACTAATTGTGAACTGTAAGTCATTAATATGCATAAATATAAATCACATTTACATTCCTGCCAGTAACAACATTGATCCAAACAATACAATGAATCTGAAACTAAAGGCTCCTTCTTCCCTCAAAAACAATCCTCCTCATTCAAAATAAAGCAACATTGCTCTTCTCAAAAATCAAAATCCCCTTCTCCTCTTCAGAGGTAATATTTATTCTAAAAGCCTCTCTCCCTCGATCTTCCCTACCTCTTCACCTTCCCTCTCCTTCCTTCATTTTACCGATCAAAAGAAACAGGTGAAAAGAGTCAGTGTCATTGTTGACACGTAAAGGGTGTTTCTTGACATTAGGGCGCTTCATTTCTTGGGTGCTAAATGGTTATTGATTAGAGGGGATGACTATTTGTTAGCTCTTCATGATGCAATCCAGAGCGGTTTTGTCTTTTGGGAATACATGGGCAACACCTGGACATAAAAACACTACGTCATAGAATTAGATCTTAAAATACACATATCCGCAGGGCAAGATCTTTGGATCGGTGCATGCATCTTTTATTTGGAGTCAAACTTGAAGCTTATGCATCCATCCTAAGGTTTTGGTTGCCTTCTCTCGGTCCTCACCTGTAGAGATGGCCAACATCAATTACACATATATAGATATGCTGCAAAATGCTTAAAAACACAAATTTCGCATCCATGAAACATTTATAACATAAAGAATTACAATCACGAGAGAATTGGCCCCTGGTTTTTAGCTTTATGCATAAACTAAGCCTCGCAAGCCAAACTAGGTTTACACTGAAAACTGTCACAAAACACAACCAAAATCAAATTTGAGGAATTGAAAAATTATATGCTCATCTTTTTAATCATCGGCAGGTCCAGGAGGTTATGGTGCACTATATATATATATATATATATATATATATATATATATATATATATATATATATATATATATAGATATATATATTCTGGATCCCATCGATAGCAATAAGCGATGGATCCTGGACCCGAAACACATTTGTTAAGTTTCATAAATCCCTTCGGATCCTCAATGTTATCCTTCTCTTTGGAAAACCCCAACGTTAATGCTTTATCGCACAACACATGGACAATGGGAAAAATCTGCGTCTGGTCGTTGGGGCGGACTTGAAAAAAAATATGTCTGGTTTTATAATCATCGGCAGGTCCGGCTTCCGCCTCCCTGCTAACTGTATGCCCCCTACGCTCTGCTGATATGCGATTCAAGCGATTGGGAACCGGACCCGATGGCACATATATTCCGATTAATAACTTTTTCTGGTCTGGAAGACAACATAGTGCTTTATGTAAAGGCCTCATATCCAGGCCAATTGCGATATGCGATGGACTTTTGGACCTGACATGTATATATATTGTGGTTTGTAATGCCGTCAGGTCCGGCCCTTATGGCATGTGTTATGTGCCCATATTGAGTGCGATAAGCGAAAGAGGGAGGGTTTATGTGTTTTACGAAGGGTTTCCTTTGTAAAAGGATTATAATGTGACGTTGATGCGATGAACGGTTTTGCGAGTTAAACCAACAAACGATTATGATAAGGGTAGTGGTGATGGTTTGTGTGGGCGCCAATGTACCATGCATGTTTGGGAGGATCGAAAGATCCCAATGAAGGGAGAGGATAAAGGGATAGGCTATGTCATGAATCATTCATGTAGAAGAGGTATATTTTGTGGCTTAGCCATCAGGCCTTGAAAATTTGACTCGGTAAGAAGTTGATATCCATGTGATAAAAAAAATCATTCCGAAAGATGAAAAATCAAACTTCTAGGGGACCCATTGGAAATTTGTTGCAGAAGCATGCTCCAATAGGGTGGTAGTTGTGCCCACAACACATCAAAGACTTGAAGAAGAAGTAAAGTACTTGCGAAATGTATATTTTGTTAAAGTGATGTAGAAGTGTTATTAATATGTGAAATATGGAAATTAATTGTGGAAAGGTTATTGAACTAATAATTAATAAACAAGATTGCATGAAATGGTGGAAGATGAAGTTAAGTGATATGCATTAGGTGGAATTTACAGATAGTACAATGTTTGTAATGAAGAATGCCTCTTGATCTTCAAAGATGTTTTTTCAAGTTTTATTTGAAAAATACAAGTAGTAGATAGTAATGGAAGAGGTGAAAGAAGAAATATAACATTGTGAAGAAAAATGTGGTTCTCATTCCATATTTTAAAATGCATCAAAACTTGTTGGAGACATTGAAGACTTGAAGAAGCAGCAATGAACCTGCAAAATGTATATTTTGTTAAAATTTGTAATATATAAATTAATTGTGGAAATTTATTAATAATATTTTTCATGCAAATTTCGTTAAAATGAATTTGGAATGAACAAAAATGAATTTACCTTCCTCATGGGGATTTAAATATTGTTAGTTGAAAATACAAGGTGAACGATGGCATATCGAACACCATTGAATATTTATGCGTAGTTGGAAATACATATTTCTTGATTTCCAGTCCACCGATATTTTCCGCATTCTGTCACGTTGATAAATGTGGATTATGCATTGCAGAGTAGATTTTATTTGTGGTAATAATTGTATATTTCGACGAAGGCGATATAATGGCACTTCTAGATTTGGTACCGGTATAAATATTTTTTGTATATTTTGCAGTGTATGTATTAATGCTTCAATTTCATTGCAGTAGTTATATGGTTGTGTTATTTCTGAGTCCATATGACTTGTTGCAAATAAAAAGAAATGTTAGAACTAAGTAAATATAAAATATAATGAAAATGTAATATTTGCAACCATGTATTAATAATGATTAAATTTGATTATTGTCAAAACATATGAAAGGTATGTTATGAAATAGAGTGAGCTTAATAAATATAGGAAGCCTTTTGGCGATGTTAACTTATGGGTTGGAGTAGACTGCCTAGAGTTGGCATTGAACAAAGAATTTCTTCTGCATGTTTTATGTGAGCAATGCTTTTGTTTTCTTTCATTTTATTGTAACGATTGAAACTAAAAGTGGGGAAAATCTAAAGATCTTGTAGAGACGGGACTGTTGAAATTGTTGTGAATGTGAGACCTTGATGTTCAGTTTTTCCAATGTCAATTATTGCTTTTGGCAGTGTCATACCTTGAGATTTATGTATGGTTAATTTCCAAGGTATTTTTAGTGGAATTTGCATACATCCATTTCTTTTTATTGCTAGAATAGGCAAGTGACTGGGATTTATTTCATCCCAAGGAGGTTCGATGTATTTAGGAAAAGCTACGACAACAAATGTTGGAAGTTGTGGAGGTCCAGTTTATTCTTTGTAGAAGATAGATATAATTTCTTTGAGGGAACCATTAACAAGTCTGTCTAAAACCCAAAGGTTGGAAGTTAACATCACTTTTTGGCCTTTGCATAGAAACAAAATTCGCTCAAGATGCTCATCTTCTAAGGGAATGTTGGAATATGTCTTGGTGTCTTCAGCAATGGATCTAATGACAGGAGTGTTTAGAGATTTTATCATTTGCTTATTATGGACCGTTGTTTGAGCGTTGGTTGGGAATAAATGCATGGAATCATTGAAATAATGTATTTCATCTTCTCATAAGAAGGAGTCTGCGTGACGTGAGTATGTTGTAGTCATTAACTGTTTTATTTTCATTTCTAATGTTCTAGAGGATGTTCCTAAGAGTAACATGGCCAATGTTGTCGCCTTGTTTATTAAATATTGTGTCCAATGTGATGATTGTGTTGAATGTGCTCCACAGTGTGTTTTCGTGGCTCATGCCTACAAATAGAAGTATGTATTTGATGGGTGGTAACTGGCCGAGATCACCAAATAATATAATAGAACACCCACCAAAGGGAGTGTTTCTTTGTAGTGTAAATGCCTCTCAAAGACGTTCATTAATATGGTTAAGAAGCTTTGGCCCAATGAAGCTCATTTCATCGATTAGTATGTACCCAATATGCTTACATTCTTCTTGGAATTTCACAAAAGCATTGCCTTCTAAGGGCATAAGATCATTTATGGGAGGGTGGAGGGTGGAATGGATTATCGATGCTTGTATGTTGAAGGACGCAACAACTGTAGGGGTGAGGAGCATGATCGATGATTTTCTTGTACTAGCAGTTCCTTCTATTATCAGTCTTAGAGTGGCTAAAATATCCTTCTTAGCGAAATGATTAGAAATAATATTTAGAGTTTTTTTTTTTTCATTGTAGATAATGTAGTAAGGGTCATTAGGATATGTTTATGTGTTTGAAGAATGCATTGGATAGAGTGGCCATTCTCAATGAATTGTATGCCATTATTTTGTAGATCTAATGGGATAGTGGTATGATTCCAGTTATGGTTGTCATCAAAGCCACAAAGGCCAAGCATGTCAAGGTCATTTATGAGGAGCTCGTTTCTAGGGTGTAATTGGGAGAGTAATTCCTACTCATTTATTTCCATGGTGCCTGGAGGATTGGTTTCATGATTAGTTGAGTTATCATTTGCAATAGATTCAATATCAGATTGTGTGTGGTGTTAATGCCAAGGTTTGTAGAAAGGACAAAATGTTTGCCATTTTGTGATGAATTCTTCAATGGAATCTCCTATATCTTGTACAATATGGCGAAAGGGTTTGTATAGCATAAGTTCAACTCGACCAAATTCAGCATAGCAAGGCTCCATTGTGGATGGTATGGAGGAGTAGTGTGGTATGACCCGAATAATTTCTTTTGTAGGTCTATGTTTTGATGCACCGAAAATTCCTGTGCTCAATCCAGGTCGATTACAATCAGTAGCATAAAATAACACAAACAGAGAAGTCTTGTTCACCCTTCAAAATACTGGAATGCTGAAATAAAAAAAAAAAAAAAAAAAAAACATAGTTCAAATTAAAATACAGAAAATGAATTCTTTTCTCTCTTCATACAGGGCGCAGCCCATCCAAGTCCTTTATTAACGCATAATAGATACAACCACATTCTGTTTGAAAACCAACAAATCATTCATTTTGGCGCCTAACTGTATTGCAATCTGTTGCAATTAGCAAACATCGACCCTTATCAGATCGATCCAAATCTGATACAATATCTTCGTTGTTGGCCAACTACACGTTACCATTTATGTATATGGGTGGACCGATATATAATATATTACAACGAATCTGGTTTTACTATCGGCGGTCACATTATAATTCAACATATAAACTTATCGTTTTCTTCCCAGATTTCACGCAATTTGACCAGAATGGCTCACGAAAATCTGGCATTTATATCCTCCATCGTATTAACTGTCGGAGTACTTTAGTGTGCCGAACCTTTAATTACTACAACCGACTCTCCATATCAAGCTCAAATGAGTGATTTCAGGGATCCGTATTGCAAATTTCTGGTGTTCCGATCCGAAATTGGACTCAACGAGCCAACCACTGATTCACAGAAGTGAACCTTAACACTTGGTCCGATGCTTCAACGGTTCTAACTTGACTTTCTCTGTTTCAAATGGATTCCTGTATTGTATCTTCTAACTCATCAATTCCACAGCGCTGCAAATGAAATGAACATTGAATCGAGAATTGGAATTCGTAGTAATTATTTCATTTCTTCAGCGACCTCGATGACCCATATATAATTGATTCATTTCTCCGCAACATCAATGACCTGCTACAAATACAATTGCATATAAAAAGACAGTGCAATCAAATACAATTGCTAGTCCATATAGAGCAGATAAATGAAATATGATGGATGAACCCAACATCTGTAAACTATTTTCCTCGATGATAATCTCCTCGTCGAAGTCACACTCAAACCAGTCACACAACCAAACAGAATGCTACACACAAATCGACACAGATTCAAAACTAATATATATATATGTATCACATTCAGATAAAATCAACAAATAGAAATCGATTTCTTTGTCATAACAGGCCAATGTTATGCACGAAAATCATTTCCTTTATTTATCTGAGCTCTCGCTCTGCAAAATTCACACAAAAAAAACTCTCCCCTCACACCTTCAACCTTTCTCTAATTTATACAAATGAGAAACTATTCTTCTCAGAATAGATTTCTTCTAGAGTTTCTCAACAAACTAATACCCCCTATTATTTAGCATTTTCCCTATTTTGGTTCTATTCCACGCAGGGAAAGAAACCAATTCTATTATTATGCCATATTTAATCAAACAACTACAATTCTCCTAAAATAAATAGCAAATTAAATAAATATATTATTTAAATATTTAAGTCTAATATATTTTAACTAGCCACAACATGTGACCAAGATGTCACATTGCTGGCTAAGTGCTTGATGCTCCTGCATCAGACTCCCGGGGAAGAAAACTAATATTGTATTTGTTTGGAGTTGATCCTCATTCTCTGTAGCTCTGCTGACGTCCTCTACTGGTTCCTCTTTCCACTTGGTCAAACACTGATAATGAGTCTGACTCCTGGTTCTCTTTAGCACTTTCTTTTTCCTTTTCCCTACTTTGGGCTTCCGTCTGTTATGGCGTCTCTTTATGGTTATTCTTCTGGCTTTTAGTATAGGTACCATTCTGCAATACATGACTAAATCACCTGTTTGGAATTCCTTTTTCCGCCTCCTCATATTTGCTCACTACTTGTCTTTGTTACTGCATTTCCGCCATCTTTTGACATCTCCCTCAAATATGCTTCTAGGAGTTATCCAATTCACATCTACTTGGATTTTCTTCGGATCCAATTTCAGCTCTTCTTTAGAGATTGCATATTCCTTCAAATCTTCATTCTTCACTCTGATGGTGATTTTATATAAGGCTCGAGAATTTGGTGTCATGCACCATTCAACTTCTTTCTTTAGATTGAGTGTTGTTTGCACAACACATGGATTAAGGCTTTCATTGATTTGCCCTTTATCCATCGACTCTTTCATTTTTGTTCCAGTTTCGGCATTTTCCTTGGGTTTGCCAACACTAGCAAGATGCATCTCCTTACCCTTCTCATCTTCCTGCAATAGGATCTTCTCATTCATCAACGTGACACTATCTCCAAGTGCTTCTTTATCAGTTTCAGCTTTCAATGGCAGTAGTGTATGCTTATGCCCATCTTTCTCCAAAGTATAAGTATTTCTTCTGCAATCATGTATGGCATTTCGGTCAAACTTCCAGGGCCTCCCTAGCAATATGTGGCATACATTTATCGGCATTACATCACATAAAATGACATCCTTATAAGTACCAATCTGAAATTCAACTTGACATTGTTCAGTTACAAAAATTTGATGGCCTTTCTGAAGCCACGATACTTTATAAGGAGTGGGGTGTACTATCCTTTCCAACTTTAGCTTATCCACCATCTCTGTAGAAACAAGATTGTCAGTACTACCACTATCAATTACCAATTTGCAACACTTACCCTTGGACTTGCATACAGTTTTGAATAAAGTCCTTCTTTGAACTGGTTCTTTGGCTTCCTTAGCTTCTTCCAGTAATACCCTCTTCAGTAACAGGGATTCTCCGACTTCTGGTGGTTCCTCTTTAACTGTAGGTTGAGGAATCTCCTCTCTGGCTTCAGCAACATTCACATTGCGTTGGTTCGTTGATCTCTGATGAGGGCAATCCCATTGTATATGTCCCCATTCACCACTTGTGTAACATCGTACACGTCTTCCTGGCCCTCTGCCTCTGGGCACAAACCTTCCATGGCCAAAATCTCCTCTTTGTGGTGCTCTATTGCTCGCACTCCCTGCCTCATTCTGAGAGTCTTGAACTTTGGATTCAAGTATCCTTCCTTCTTTTGTTGGATTCTTACTTCTGTTTCTCTGGTTTTGTTTGCACAACAGTTTTTCCTCTGCCTTCAAGGCTGCTTGATAGGCATCCTCAACAGTTTTCAAACTTAACAGGCTAATCTCATCTTGGATCTCATACCTTAGCCCATTAATATACCTGGCTACTTTCTCCAAATCATCTTCTATATGTCTTGTTCTGATATTTAACCTGTAAAATTCTTCAGTATATTCTTTAACAGACATTCCCTTCTGCCTCAGATTTTGCATTTGCTTAAAAAGATTCAAATGATAGTCTTTAGGCAAAAACTTGGCTTTCAGTTTGCTTACCATTTTGTCCCACTGCTTGATCTTAGATTTCCCCTTTCGCGTTCTTGATGTCTGTAACTCGTCCCACCAGATGGCTGCATGGCCCTTCAGTCTAGTGACTGCAAACTTCATCCTCTTATTCTCCTCAACCTCTTCGTAATCGAAATACTGATCTATGGATCTGATCCAATCCATGAGCTCCTCGGAATTTAAACTCCCATCATACATAGGAATTTCTATCTTGGGTTTGCTTCCAACTTTTGCTAGCATCTTGAGGACTTTGGCAGTTTCATTTTCTTCTCCTGCTTCATCCTCTTCATCAGATTCTTCTGAAGAACTCTCAGTTCTCTCATCAGGTGCTCTTCTCTGAGCTGTTTCCATTGTCTCCATTCGTTCACGCAGTCTCCGCACTTCTTCTATCAGGACTACATTAGGTTGTGGTCTTCCTCGACCAATTCCTCGCCTTGGCGGCATCTTTGCTGCAACACCTGTCAGTTTAGCTCTGATACCAAAAATGATGCATCGAAAATTCCTGTGCTCAATCCAGGTCGATTACAATCAGTAGCATAAAATAACACAAACAGAGAAGTCTTGTTCGCCCTTCAAAATACTGGAATGCTGAAATAAAAAAAAACGTGGTTCAAATTAAAATACAGAAAATGAATTCTTTTCTCTCTTCATACAGGGCACAACCCATCCAATTCCTTTATTAACGCATAATAGATACAACCACATTCTATTTGAAAACCAACAAATCATTCATTTTGGCGCCTAACTGTATTGCAATCTGTTGCAATTAGCAAACATCGACCCTTATCAGATCGATCCAAATCTGATACAATATCTTCGTTGTTGGCCAGCTACACGTTATCATTTATGTATATGGGTGGACCGATATATAATATATTACAACGAATCTGGTTTTACTATCGGCGGTCACGTTATAATTCAATATATAAACATATCGTTTTCTTCCCAGATTTCATGCAATTTGACCGGAATGGCTCATGAAAACCTGGCATTTATATCCTCCATCGTATTAACTGTCGGAGTACTTTAGTGTGCCGAACCTTTAATTACTACAACCGACACTCCATATCAAGCTCAAATGCGTGATTTCAGGGATCCATATTGCAAATTTCTGGTGTTCCGATCCGAAATTGGACTCAACGAGCCAACCACTGATTCACAGAAGTGAACCTTAACGCTTGGTCCGATGCTTCAATGGTTTTAACTCGACTTTCTCTGTTTCAAATGGATTCCTGTATTGTATCTTCTAACTCATCAATTCCACAGCGCTGCAAATGAAATGAACATTGAATCAGGAATGGGAATTCGTAGTAATTATTTCATTTCTTCAGCGACCTCGATGACCCATATATAATTGATTCATTTCTCAGCAACGTCAGCGACCTGCTACAAATACAATTGCATATAAAAAGACAGTGCAATCAAATACAATTGCTAGTCCATATAGAGCAGATAAATGAAATACGATGGATGAACCCAACATCTGTAAACTATTTTCCTCGATGATAATCTCCTCGTCGAAGTCACACTCAAACCACTCACACAACGAAACAGAATGCTACACACAAATCGACACAGATTCAAAACTAATATATATATGTATCACATTCAGATAAAATCAACAAATAGAAATCGATTTCTTTGTCATAACAGGCCAGTGTTATGCACGAAAATCATTTCCTTTATTTATCTGAGCTCTCGCTCTGCAAACTTCACACAAAAAAACTCTCACCACACCTTCAACCTTTCTCTAATTTATACAAATATGAGAAACTATTCTTCTCAGAATAGATTTCTTCTAGAGTTTCTCAACAAACTAATACCCCCTATTATTTAGCATTTTCCCTATTTTGGTTCTATTCCACGCAGGGAAAGAAACCAACTCTATTATTATGCTGTATCTAATTAAACAACTACAGTTCTCCTAAAATAAATAGCAAATTTAATAAAATATATTTTTAACTAGCCACAACATGTGACCAAGATGTCACATTGCTGGCTAAGTGCTTGATGCTCCTGCATCAGACTCCCGGGGAAGAAAACTAATCTTGTAGTTGTTTGGAGTTGATCCTCATTCTCTGTAGCTCTGCTGACATCCTCTACTGGTTCCTCTTTCCACTTGGTCAAACACTGATAATGAGTCTGACTCCTGGTTCTCTTTAGCACTTTCTTTTTCCTTTTCCCTGCTTTGGGCTTCCGTCTGTTATGGCGTCTCTTTATGGTTCTTCTTCTGGCTTTTAGTATAGGTACCATTCTGCAATACATGACTAAATCACCTGTTTGGAATTCCTTTTTCCGCCTCCTCATATCTGCTCGCTGCTTGTCTTTGCTACTGCATTCCCGCCATCCGCTTTTGATGTCTCCCTCAAATATGCTTCTAGGAGTTAGCCAATTCACATCTACTTGGATTTTCTTCAGATCCAATTTCAGCTCTTCTTTAGAGACTGCATATTCCTTCAAATCTTCATTCTTCACCCTGATGGTGATTTTATATAAGGCTCGAGAATTTGGAGTCATGCACCATTCAACTTCTTTCTTCGGACTGAGTGCTATTGGCATACCACATGGATTAAGGCTTCCACTGATTAGCCATTTATCCATCAACTCTTTCACTTGTGTCCCAGCTTCGACATTTTCCTGCATTACCCTGTAGGCTACTTTATTCGACACACTGACTCCCGATATTAGATCATTATGTTCACTAATACTCCTGATGGGTAACAACTCATCCACAACAATATCAGCACAATCGTTCGAGAAGTTCTGAATTTCTTCAGGTAAATTTTCTAAATTTGTAGAAGTTAAAATTACCTTGGGTTTGCCAACACTAGCAAGATGCATCTCCTTACCCTTCTAATCTTCCTGCAACAGGATCTTCTCATTCATCAACGTGACACTATCTCCAAGTGCTTCTTTATTAGCTTCAGCTTTCAATGGCAGTAGTGTATGCTTATGCCCATCTTTCTCCAAAGTATAAGTATTTCTTCTGCCATCATGTATGGCATTTCGGTCAAACTGCCAGGGCCTTCCAAGCAATATGTGACATACATCCATCGACATTATATCACATAAAATAACATCTTGATAAGTGCCAATCTGAAAGTCAACTTTACATTGTTCAGTTACAAAAATTTGATGGCCTTTCTGGAGCCACGATACTTTATAAGGAGTGGGGTGTACTGTCCTTTCCAACTTCAGCTTATCCACCATCTCTGTAGAAACAAGATTGTTAGTACTACCGCTATCAATTACCAATTTGCAACACTTACCCTTGGACTTGCATACAGTTCTGAATAAAGTCCTTCTTTGAACTGGTTCTTTGGCTTCCTTAGCTTCTTCCAGTAATACCCTCTTCAGTAACAGGGATTCTCTGACTTCTGGTGGTTCCTCTTTAACTGCAGGTTGAGGAATCTCCTCTCTGGCTTCTGCAACATTCACATTGCACTGGTTCGCTGATCTCTGATGAGGGAAATCCCATTGTATATGTCCCCATTCACCACATGTGTAACATCATACACCTCTTCCTGGCCCTCTACCTCTGGGCACAAAACTTCCACGGCCAAAATCTCCTCTTTGTGGTGCTCTATTGCTCGCACTCCCTGCCTCATTCTGAGAGTCTTGAACTTTAGATTCAAGTATCCTTCCTTCTTTTGCTAGATTCTTACCTCTGTTTCTCTGGTTTTGTTTGCGCAACAATTTTTCCTCTGCCTTCAAGGCTGCTTGATAGGCATCCTCAACAGTTTTCAAACTTAACAGGCTAATCTCATCTTGGATCTCATACCTTAGCCCATTAATATACCTGGCTACTTTCTCCAAATCATCTTCTACATGTCCTGTTCTGATATTTAACCTGTAAAATTCTTCAGTATATTCTTTAACAGACATTCCCTTCTGCTTCAAATTTTTCATCTGCTTAAAAAGATTCAAATGATAGTCTTTAGGCAAAAACTTGGCTTTGAGGTTGCTTACCATTTTATCCCACTGCTTGATCTTAGATTTCCCCTTTCGCATTCTTGATGTC